>CACRXP010000893.1:160295-211331 GCA_902702965.1 Spirometra erinaceieuropaei | reverse complement strand
TAGAATTCGACCGGGATTGTGGTACTTTTCCGCTAAGGGTTTGACATACGACTTTGATTGATGCTGAGAGAAAGCGAGAGATTCAGGTCGTCGTTTGTTTCAACTAGAAGGAGTCAGCCAATGATGGCATCGGAGACTGCAGACGGTGGTTGTGGAAGCTTCTAAATTGCTCGACCTAGTCCTTCAGAATTTGCCATTCGTCCTTTAAAAATGTTTATTAATCGGAGTTAAGATGTGGCGCGGACAGTGCACGAAGGCCGTTTTGATTGTGCATCGTGTTTGTTGAATTACCCCTGATGTTGGCAAGAAGAGCATCCGTGGACGCCGAAAGTAGTGGATTGGATTGCATTGTACACTTCATGCCACCTAATGTCCACGGCAGCTAAGCCATCCTGGCCCAGCAGTTCTTCCAAACTATGGGCTATTTTATAGTTGAAATGTAAGCGGTGTGCAGCTGGGTTCAATAGATGGTCGTTTAATTTAGTCTTTTGGAGGGTTACTATTGCAGCCTCATCATGGAGATGACGAGACGGTTATTCGTCCAGCCGCCAGCAAATAGTGATTCTTTCCAATGTGCTTTTTCCGCATCGGAATGCAGAAAAGGATGTTGGTCAGAAGAAGGTGTTGCTCTGCCCATATTTGAAAAAGAAAAGGCGGTTATCGTTGTAGCTGCTGATTCCATGGGGACCGAACACTCCCATCCAGACAGGATATTCTGTCCGAAGGCGGGTATTGAAGTCACCAAAGACCACTAGCTTATCAGCTCACGACACAGTCGCCAGGAGTGTGTCCTTGTCCTCGTAGAATTTGTTGCTTTTCTCGACACAACTGTACATTTGCCGGGGACGTTGGCAGTGATAATGATGGAGGATTTGGCTTTCCAAATAGGCAGCCTTTGACTCATGAGGCGACGGTTAATATCCTGCGACAGACAAGGTAATTGACCTACGATGTCCTCTCGGGTTGCAAAGGCAACCGTGGCATCACGTAGTTCTGCCTTCCGGTAGCTGCTCCAGAAGGTATAGCACCTCGTGGAGCAGCCACCATTTGCAAAAGGTGACTTATCACTCGTGCATATATGACCTTGACTGGACAGCCCTACCTCTGGTATGTTTCAATTAATCACGTTGGCATTTCTAACCTGCACTTTGTATAGCAAAAAAGTGTGCTGGAATGTGTAAATGAACGATGTAACGCCGTCTAAGAGCTCAAAGCAAAAGCACCCAATAAACGTACGTGAAAAATGGTAATGGGTGAGACGCTCAACGCTCCGTATTTCTATGTCAAGTTATGTTTGATAAAATCTTAAGGCACTAATTTGTTGCAGAAAACGTTCGACAAGTGAGTTTGTACGAGGAGATTTGCTTTCCTGTTTTTCTGTAGGAATTTATTGCCAGCACAACGGAATTCCCTTCTCACTGAATCTGCTAAATAGTACTAAAATATCTTATTAAACAGTTTGCCAAACATGGATGCCCGGGAAATTTTTCACGTGACATGAACTCCATCAGCTAAAAAGGTAGATGGGGAACTCCAACAGAACACCCATATAAACAAGTTTGCGACCATCGTCGCGTTGCGAGTGTGAGCTTTCATAGACGCAGCAGAGGATGGGTCAAACTGAAAATAGTGGAAAGTCATTCTTGTAGACATTGTACCCAGATTACAAAGTCCAAGAAACGGGGTAACTGTAGTGATGAAGAAGATGATACTTACAAATTACCATGTTGTGCTTTCTATGCAGTGCATCTAGGGGAAACTAGAACGGCCCCCGCAATCATAAATGTTCAAAACTTTGGGGAAATTAGAACGTTATCTAAGTAAGTAGGCAAACGTAATCTAACTACTTGTTAATATTCTGCTTGGACAAACGCCGTCTTATTTTTCCGTGCATTCAACGTATAGAACTTTTTTCTCGAAGATGACCTGTAGGTTGATTCATATATCAAGTTACACATGACTTCTAATGTCACATTTGTGAACTCGGACGGAATGACGGAGTCTGATAGTCAAACCGTATGACACACAATTCGACGCAAACTTTGGACATGGACAATTAGGCAACGGTATGGAGAAGGACCCCACTTAACTGTCAGTAGACCCTGAATCGTGCCGTACGTGGTTAGTTGTAAAGGGAGTTTTATGGGTAGTGCAGCACGCTAGACAGTAGGCTAAAAAAATAAAAGACAAAAATCTCCTGGATTTATACCGAAAGGTCTATCCAGCGCCATTGTACGACGACGGAAATGGGAGAGGTAATTAAACAATAAACGAAGTGTTACTTTCGCAAAATAACGGATTTTGAGTTAAGGTGCGAGGTCGTGGGAAGTAATCGTTGTTGACAGTGTAATTTTCGCAACAGTCTGCAAATGTTCGTTAAGATAAAACCCCATATAACACGATCCGAAATCTACTGAAAGTTAAGTAGTGTTCTTCTCTATAGCGTTGACCACAATTATAAGCATTAATGACGTGTGTATGTTGGAAACAGAATACATAAATTAGTAACTTCATTCGAAGTCAAGTGCAAGAAGTTAACTCGTTCAAATATAATGTCGACAACAACCTTTTCACTTGTCGTCTAAAATTGGAGCACTCCAGTTTTTCAGGCCGAAATTCTCGCAAGGGGTGACAATCACGTGAGCCCCGAGCTGTTTGAGTCATAGTTTACTGGTCCACATCCCATTAACAATTGCAATGACCTTCCTATTCTATACTCGATGCTGAGACTTCGCCTAGGCGTAGTAATTAGCCACGCGGGGATAGCATTGGTGAACACTTCCCCAACATTAGGTAGGTGCGTCAGATGGTCGAGCAACCATCACACCAACGCCAACGCACGTGATCAGATTACAGCCAATTACGACGCAAACGTCGGCCATCGAACAGTCAGCACACCAATTGAAACGATCCCTGATAAAGGAGGGGGAACCGTAAATATACATAGGTATGCGGTAGCGTGACGACTGCAACCTATAAATACTGCAGTCGCTTGTGCACAAACTACCCGCATCTGCCTTTGACTCTGATGATAAGTTTGATCAGGAATCCGAAACGTCAGCCTAATAAAGCTCTTGTCCCAGCGGTCGTGTCTCCTTCTTCACGACTGCCTCCTGGTACTCGTCTCTTGGCTTTTACTGAGCATCTGCGTTATTTTCCATATTCATATCTGGAATAGATTCAAATTAGCAGGGAATGAAGCGGCTAGGGATTTATTATTCTGCATGTGAATTCATAGGCGTTACGACTTTGATAGCGGTCAAAATCAAGCAAAACAATGACATGCACTTCGGTGCAGACGCTGGACATTCAAGTGTGCAAGCGCTCTGAAAGTCACTTATTAAACAAAAAATAAACCAACCAGTCAGGCATATTTTGAGATTTGCAGCTAAGCGACTTTTTACGACTGTTTTACTTTTGCAACAACTTGTGGGATTGGCATCTAAAGTTTATGACGCAAACACTTGCTTCGTCAAAGAATTCAGCATGTTCCATATATTATTACTGAAGCCTTGCTTCGAGAAACACTTACTACTTCAGGCCTTAAATAAACAAGCTGCTCTGTGCATAGTAACATACAAATTAATAGCTCAATGACGCAACTTGAATGGTTGGTCAGAATTACGCGAAATTTTAATGAAATTGAGGAGGAATTTACAACAGAGCGGAAAGAAGATCAATACGCTGATGGTGGTACATACAAATCGATACCCCAATTACTTCTGAACGAGGATATATGATGTATCCTTTAAAACAGTGTTTCACGTTTAAAGTCGAATGCTTTTTAATATTTATTGGCCTCCACGCAACGTTCAAAGTGAGTTCTTTTTGATATTTATTCGCCTGAACTTAACGTTCCTTATTAACCGAAATTTCAGCACCAAGCTCATTTAGTGCAGTGGCAGTTGACAATCAAAGCATCGAGTTTGTCTGGGAAACTCCTGGTCAAAATACGGTTGGACTGCAGATAGGTCTCTGGGTGTGGACAAATGGGACCCCAACCCGACCTCTAGTGGATGCCTCAGTCGGTGCCCAGAAGCGTACTCTGAACGGTCTAAGTCCTGTGACGGAATACAATACCGCTCTGTCTTTGCATAACATTAATAGGAATCTGGAGGACATCTGCAAACAAACTGTTAAAACTCTAACGTTTCCAAACGGTGAGTCATCCTCTATTTCATGATAAGAAATGCAAAATGATTTTTCTTATCCAGGCAGACACTATCAATTAACAACCCGTATAGAAGACAAACCTTAAAGTACATTGGCCTGACGCTTTGAATTTTTGTTCGCACAGTAATAAAATATAGTCTCAGATAAGATTGCAGTCGGCTTTGAAAGTTCGTTCGACAGAGTTTTGGCAAGATCATATTTCGTGGCCGCACCTGTTTTCTGTTCGAGGTTAGGGTGAGCGGGTTAGTGTTAAGGGTTGCAGTTATGGGTTAGGGTTAGATGTTTATGTTAGGGGTTAGTGTTAAACTGCCTATTACCGCCGATCCCATATCACAGGCGGCTTGGACTTGCCTGTTGCAGGTGCGGCTACGAAATGAAATCCGACTGGGTTTTACCTTTACAAACTCTTATCCAGTGTGCTATGCGGCAAAGACTACTACCTCAACATGCTTGCTTTGCAGTCTTATTAGCAAAATACTCGTGAAGTGTACCCTGGGGATAAAACACAAAAAACTTTTCAGTCGAGGCTTAAGAAAACAAACGACTATAGTTTATGGAGAGCAGTTGTACACATAGGACGTAACAGTTGGCCCTGTATTATCGTCGACGTTGGTACCAGATAAAATATTTACTGTTCTGCTGGAGAACTAGTGTTGACAAACCATTAATGCAGTAGCAGTAGATGGTAGTTGGGAGTATTCTATCCATAATAAGAAACACAATGTAAATCAAGCCTTCAAACACACGGTAACAGTTCTAATATTTCCGGGCAGTAAACAATACTTATCTCATAATCAATAAGCCGAATAATTTTCTTCTTAACGTGTGAACTTAACCGAAACTGAAAAAGGTAGATGTTAAATGATACTAAATGTTTCAATAGAACGTCTGCCAAAAACATACAATGATACGCTTATCTGTATTGGTTGATTCGACCTTTGTTTATTGCTTGAAGCGATTAGTATCCAGCTTATACATGCTTTTTAATCCATCATTTTTCTGACCATTAAAGCGCCAATAATAAAAGTCTCCGATGTTGGTGGCAGCTGGATGAAGATTACATTTGAGCCCACATTAAAAGCGGATTCATTCAATCTCATTAATACTGCTGTGGCGATGGACGCGGCCGGAACCAAGACCACTTGCTCCGTCTCGGCCAGTATCCAGGAAATCAGCTGTGACATTGAGAGTCTCAGGTCTGAAACAGAGTACAGCATTATCGCTAGAACCTGCGTTGGGATGCACTGTAGTGTGGACTCGCCAGCCATTACTATAAAAACACTGACAGAAGGTAAGTGAAGGAAATTAAACACCACATTTTTTGGATGGAGTGTCGACATACGACAAAGCAAAGCGAACGTTGCATTCCTTAGTCTTGTTTATTGCATTTCCGTATGAAGCGGTTACTATCTAAAGAATTAGGCGAAGCGCTCGAGCGATCTTGTTTAAAAACTGAGACGCAGTGTACAAGTGTAAATAAAATAAATCACTTTATAACACTGTAAGTGTTTGCGTAAATTTCTCAACTGTGAACATTGCATGAGGCATAATATCGGGGATTATGTGTTAACAAGAAAACGAATGTGACCTCAACTCACCATTTAATACCTGGCTATCATACATTCACTGTCCAACTTGTATAAAAAATATACCGCTAGAACGGAGGACTTGGATATCCTACTGACTAAAATAGCAACGTGGGAAATTTTCATAGACTTTGAGAGTGGCAGCAAGTGAAGTGTGGACACCCAATTATGCGTAGTACTTCCTGAAAAGCTCAGAAGGATCGCTTAACGTAAATCATTTTACGGGACAGAAGCCCGTGTATCTTCGTAATAAGTAATGAAAACTACTGTTGGTATTAGAGTCAAACTGAATTTCCTTACTTAGTATCCGAAGCAAAATAAACGCTTCAATGGAAGTTTATGGATTCTAGCGCGGGTTATAAAGACTCGCACTTATAACGTTGTGCTTCGAATACTTTGTCCAAAATTCGGCTCTGATGATGAGTTCTAGGCGAAAGTTTGAAATGTTTCCAGAGGACTGTGCAGAGTGTCTAGAGTCCAAATGCATATCTCTCAAACTAATGAATTCATCTTTTCGAGTAGCACGACAGTTTCTGTTCAAAAAGGTTGGGATGTGTGCTATGAATATTGTTTTACGCGTAGCATGGACTGGCATGCTGCTTGTAACAACAGTATTTGCGTTGTCAGCGTTTTACAGTAGCTACAGGGCAATCTACCCGAGATATAAATGTATTGTCAGTGATGAAGGAAACGTCAAAAGATGGGAAGATTGTATTCAAATGTAGTCAAATGACTGTGAATGCCGATTAGTGGAAATTTGCATAAAGAATCTTCCTCTGACTTACCGTTTTAGTTCAGCATGGCAAAAAGATGCTAATTTCCACCACTAGAAATATAAAAACTGAAATGCGCAATAGAAAGTTTTCCTTACGCCATAATAATTATACTGGAATGTAGAAGGGAGCTACCTAAATGCGATTGAAGCTTTAAAACTATAGATAATCTGAACTGCAGCTGTAAACAGAGCTCGGATAATTGAAAACGTAAAACGCTGATTTTGAAAACGCTGCTTAAATGTAAAGTAACTGGAGGCTTTGACAAAACGAAGTGCCAAAAAGATAATGCGGAGTTTTAAAGAATTATCGAACCTATATCCATATGAACAGTAAGTAACTTCATTCTTAGGCCAGCAAGACAGATAGTATCATTTAGATGCTATTGCGCACAATGTCCAGCATTGCAGATGAAGTAGATGGGAGGAAGGATACCGAAACCAGCATGTTGCGTAAGGCGACCGTAGATATGATGGCATGCTTACAGAAGATGACAAGCGCGAAGGAAATTGTTGTATTGGCTTTGGATAGTTTCCGCAGAATGAATAGTGAAATTTAGCCAGGCAGCCGGCGAGCGACTTGCAGTATAATTTGCAGACGCTTAAGCTCATAAATAAAGAAGCGGAAATCAAACCGTGCATTGCATGTTTGTGATGATAAAAAGACAGTTTGCCCGCATCATTCTGAAAAAAAACCTGCAAATGCAAAGATGTGTGAGCTTTTAAGTTAAGTTTCTTGCCAGACTTTTGCCGCAGTCAGTCCATGTAGTCAGGAATTAGTCATGTGGCACACATTAGTCCGTGTAAGTGCTGATTAGCCGTACGTGGGAAGGTGCCTATTCCCATCAATCCTCCACGATTGATACATATCCTGCCTTAAGAGATATAACAACTTTATCTGGATGGTGCAACATATGACTGATAATGTTGCATCCCGCCAGTCTTAAATGTATTTAAGCTATTGTATTTTCTGATTCTGGTAAATTAATCTACAACAGCTACCAACCCCACACCCGGGTCCACTGCAACACCGTCCGGGAATAAGCTGATATTTTACAATTTTTGAATGTTGCAACACTAAATTAAAAAATTTATAGACTTCTCGTCGAGTTGTCGAACTATGTCTGTAGCTGGAAGTCGGCTAGTTTGCAGAGTACCCGATACAGTCGGCCTTGGTTAAATTGGAAAGTTTCTCCGCTAACTCTAATCGTGAACCTGAAGATTGCAAGCCAATGCCTGGTGAATGACTCGACTACATTAGCTGTCTCCTTACTTAGTTTTTTTCTGATTACACAACCTCCTCGTTCTTGCGAATTTTAAGACTGGATATAATTTTATCGAGTTAAACGGTAAATGCAACATTGATTTTCACACGCTTACTGGACGTGTTGACATGACTCGGGGCATGACGTTTTATGGTCAGAACCAAAATTTCAGTAAACACTTGAGTCCAAGATTGGCTGTCATCTCTTCCATTTCTCCTTAAGACATTTGAACGCGGCGTCCAACTCGATATGACGGTTGATGCACGATTCATCCGAGTGCATGGCTTCAAGGAACTCTCGGTCTTTCTTTAAGGGGCAGGCCCCGACAATCCGTGTTATGTCCCAATCAAGCGTATGCCCCGTGGCCACGGTATGCATGGCTACTTGAGACAGGTGGTCTTGACTCTTTACGTTGCTACTGCCAATAACTGAAAGGAGCACCAATTCATGGCCTTAAGGAACTCTTCTTTGTTCAAAGCTGACTATAATGCAAAGATGCTATCAGTGTTAGATGATGGGTCACCTTATAAACCACTTCCCGCGGATCCTACCAAAGCACAGATCTCGTCTATTGACAAAGTGTTGAAGCGCATCACCGGGAAAAAACAACTGTCGGGAAAAATTGCTAAGTACCTGAAACAAACTGAGCCCACCATTGCTAGGGTGCATGGACTGTCTAAAGTCCACAAAGCTGAAGTGCCGTTACGATCGATTGCATCGTTAGTCGGGGGGGCATAACAACAAAATTTCCAAGTGGCTCTTCCACAAACTTCATCTACTTACTAGGAATTGTGAAACGTTGATTGAGAACTCTACAGAGTTTCTAAAGAAATTAAAAGGAATCACAGTTTCCTCCGATGAGATCGTCGTCTCCTTCGATGTCGTCTCCCTCTTCACGTCCATACTGTTGGATAAGGCAAAACAATACATAGAGGATCTCCTGAATTCCTGTGACACGGGTGTTCCCCCTACTGTCTTACTCGAACTCTTAGACCTGTGTGTGGAAACCAATTTTTCTTTCGACCAACAGTACTACCAACAACCGAAAGTAGCCCCAATGGGGTTGCCTATCTCTGGCTTCCTCGCCGAGATCACAATGCAGAAACTAGTGGCCACGGCTCTACCGTTAGTTAACTCTAAATTGTGGCTTCGATACGTGGACGATACATTTGTTATCGTTAAAAAGGATCAATTAGAAACGCTCCACTACGCCATCAACTCAACAATGACGGGGATTAAATTCACACTTGAGAAAGAAGTTGACAACGAACTCCCATTTTTGGTTGATCTCGTGCGGCGAAAGGCCGACGGGACATTGCGCACATCGGTGTACCGTAAAGAAACCTATGCGGAAGTAGTACAACACTACGGTAGCAACCACCCCATTTCCCACAAACGGAGTACGGTCAACTGTCTGCTTTATCGGGCAAAAACACACTGCTCGGACGAAGAAAGTTACCGAGCCGAACTAAACTACTGGTGTGAATTATTTTCCCGAAATGGGTACCCCAAGGAATAAGTAAGACGATGCATGAGACAAAGAATCAAAAGAACAAAGAAATTTCAGTCAGGCACCCCAGCCAAATACTTGGCAAACCCTCCCTTACATCAAAAACGTGTCTGAACTTGTGGAAAGGCGCCTAAATAGGCATCAAATTCTGGTAACACACAGACCAACGACTACACTACGTACTCAGATAGCACACCCTAAGGATAGGGTTGGCTATTTGGATAGAGAGTAAGTCGCATATAAGACCGCATGTGAGTTCTTTGATGCAGTTTATTGAGGTCAAACAGGAAAATCCGCCTCTACCCGCATTCACGAATACCAACTCGCAGTAAAGAGGCGAAAGCACCTGTCACAAGTAGCCATGCATACCCTGGTCACGGAGCATACGCTTGCATGGGACAGAACACGGATTGCCAATAGAAGCGAAAAGACGAGTCCCAAGAAGCAGTCTTAAAGAAGAAGAAGACACGATCGCCGGGACAAGACCTCTTGTCCTTGTTAGGCAGGCGCCAACAATGCGAGTGTTTTCCCATGCGAAATTATGCCCAGTGTCCAGGGTGTGCATGGCCACCTTGGGTAGATGGTCGCGTCTCTTCACCGCTAATTGATATTCATGAATAAGGGTTAAGACAGATTTTTACAGTTTGGCCACAATAAACGACATCACAAGCACAACATGGGATTTTGTAGACAACACCTTTTCTTTTGAGGTAGTCAACCCTGTCATTAAGGTGTACAAGGCGTTGCCGTACAAACCAACAGGTCGCGAGTTCGATGCTTGGTTGTTTCACATTTCGGGCTTGGTTATGGCTGTCTGACGACGGCTAATTAGCCAGAATTGGGCGTTCCAGTCTCCGTTGGAATGGCCATTTCTGGCTTATTAGCCGTCGTCAGCCAGCCATACGCAAGCCCGAAGTGTGGAACGCCCGAGCCTCGAACTCACGACCTGTTGGTTTAGAAGTCAACGCCTCTACTCACCGGGCCACGAGTCCGTTGTCCTGTCGGTTTTCGATCGGGAATATACAATGTTAGGGGGCGCTCACCGATCGTTCATACGGAACTCACTCGTTCCTTTGTGCCTTACGGGCTCTCTCTCCAGCCCAATTTGCAGCCGCACAGCGACGCATGATATAGGCAGATTGGTGTTACCGACAAAGACAAGGGAGACTGGAGTGGCCATTTTTGGCTTATAAGCCGCCGTCAGCCAGTCGTATCCAACCCAAAAGTGTGGAAAACCCCACGCTCGAACTTGCGACCTGCAAGTTAGAAGTCTACGCCTCTAACCACTGGGCCATGACCCCGTTGCCCTGTCGGTTTTCGACCGGGAATATACGATGGTAGGTGGCGCTCATCGATTGTTCTTATGGAACTCACTCTTACCGTTTTGCCTTAAGGGCTCTCTCTCGAGCCCAACCAGCAGCCGCACAGTGGCGCATGATATATGCACAACGACACTTTCGTCGTTCTCAAACGGGAAATGGTCTCGAATTTTTAGGCGCTACTGAACTCTGTTCTTCTCCATATTTAGGTTATCTTCGAGACAGAGAACAATTATCAGATGGCGTTTCCGGAAGTTCCGGTCCATTGCAATGTCAACGGGAGACTAAAAAATACGGTCTACAGGAATGCCACTTACACTTGCTATGTCTTTTCCTACCATAGCAATCACCCGCTGTGTCACAAACGCATCTGTGTTCGATCTCTCTACACGAGAGTTGACACTCACTGCAGCTAACCGACCGAAAAGATAGCCGAACTCGACTATATACAAAATCTCATGTTCTGTTTGTGATGCCGTTTATTGTGGCCAAACTGGAAAATCTGTCTCAGCCCGTATTCGTGAATATCAACTATCGGTAAAGAGACGCGACCATCTATCCTAGGTGGCCATGCACACACTGGACACTGGGCATAATTTCGCATGGGAAAACACTCGCATTTTTGGCGTCTGCCCAACAAGGAAATGCCGCGAATTCCTGAAGGCAATGCACTCAGATGAAGCATGCATTAGCCGGCATAAAGATTTAGATGCCACATACAAAATAGGACAGATTCAAACTGAATCAACCAAGCACGAGTTGATGACCTTAACCAATCATAGAATCCTTTTGCCAGACTCAGTCTAGAAATTAAGTGTTTTTGCACGCACGTTGTCTGAAGACGAGCTATGGAACCAGTCTCGAAAATGCATAATATAATTTGCTGTTTCCTAAAAAAAATTCACCGTTATAATTACATTTATAAGGATGGCTGTTTTTCTATTTATGTGTATATATAATAATGGATGGGCTCTAACCGATTGTGTTACGGCTTTTACTCGTACCATAATGCTTTTCCGCATATATTCTTATGTATTTTACTGCGTCTCGAAGGATCTATTTTGTGTATTTTGTAAACTCTATATAATAAGGAACCACTTTCCTGTTCGGAATCTATTTTGAACAATATTGGCTTATGAGGGCTAAGTAGGGCTACATGTATGAAAGCTGTCAGATTGAAATTTAGAACACGTATGCATGCGAATTATATACCAATACCGGGGTTTTATAATTGTTTTTGACAGTTGATTCTTGGGCCTTTATATTACAGCAGAAAATTTAAAATATTAGTTAAAACAACTGACCTTACTGCCGTTGTTAAGACAGTCATAATTATTGTCTACATATAAAGACCTACTACTTAAATATTCCCCACCCTTTTCTAGATTCAGGAAACCTCAATGGCGGTCAGATTGCAGGCATAATTCTAGGAGTTCTGATTGGTGTCCTACTCGTGATTTTCGTCATCGTAATTATCCGCACAAAAAATAAAAAGTAAGCGGTCTATTAAAATTTATAACATTTTGAGTTTGCACCCGTCGTTTATCTTCTGTCGTTACTGACATGTTTTTTTTCCTTTTCTCTAGTAAAAATGTTATTAAAAGGAATAGGTAAGCCACATCGGACTTAAAATATATAGCACTTTGCCCTCCCGATGCCAATATGCATTATGCGAAATTTATTTTTTTAGTGATTCGTATACAGACATCTTTAATTTGAGGTGAGGAAAGACTCATTTTTTGTATTTTTTTGGGACTCCTTTAAAGTATTCTGACGTCACAGACTTTCTTCGCCCTTATTGCACGGAGTCAGTGAACACTGGCTTTTAATTAATGTTTTTGCATATCCCGGTCTCCGTTTGCGGTGTCTTAATTTCGCTTCAATTTAATACGTTGCAGATCTGAATATGATCCACCAGAGGTTTGTTTTCTTCGTCATTCTGTTCTATAACCCAATGTTTAAATTAAAAAAACAACAACGTTTTCTAAATAAAATTTCCGTTTCTTTGTTAAGGCTATTTAAAGTTAAACATGTGCGGTAAGCCCTTTTTAAATATGTCCCCAAATGAGATTTTAAATTTTTACGGATAACAATTAACTTATATTTCTGTTTTTTAGGAGTGATCTGCTCTTCCTGCCTCACTTACTACGGACAGTGTGCATTATTTTTGATAAACAGTATATATTTTCGAGTGGCTATCTTTGACATTTGGAGTACATGGGCGTCGATGCGTTAGCAAAATAAATGGAAATTTGGTATTTTAACATTTATTGCATTCAAGGATTTACACTGCTCAAAAATATAAATTTTCCTAATGAGCATCAAGTTGAGTGCGCAAAGTTTAGTTTAGGGCTTCTGGCTAAAATGCGAACGAGCTGACTCAAAATTAAGGCTTGATTTAAGGGAATTATGCAATTTTTTGTTAATAATGCGACGCAACAGCGACGACAGAAACGATTAGAAAAATGTTTTATATAAACAAAGGCTGTACTGTCTGATGGAAACTCGTATATTGTACACTAGCTTTTAAATAAATGCGAAGCTGGTAAATCAAACAGAGATGGAGAACGATGTCAGGCACCTTTTTTAAAATGCCCAAACTCAAATTTAGTAAACAGATATGCGTTCTGTGGCACGTCAGGTATCGTCATCTATAAAAAAACTAGAACGTACGACTAAACAAGGATTTGGAAAACTGACGTTTTTCCAGAGGTATAAGAGAAAGGCTGCAAATGTAAATGTCAGACGTGCCAAACATTCAGATCCGCTTGCATTTTTGAGTTCTAAATGTTGTCTGGAACTAATTATATAGACTCACCTGTTCGTTATTCGGCATATTAATTGCCTTAATGCCAGTGTCTTTATGGATCGATTCAGCCTAAGACGTTGTCAAATTCGCTAAACACCCTGGATTTTTTACGCGCACGTCTGTAACGTTTTGCAAAATACGAACGGATAGCAATTGACATTCATATCGGAACAGTCGCGGTCGTTTTCAAAAGTATCACCCTAATTATAGGCATAGGTCATTAAAAAACAATTCAATTAAATTCGTATTTATGACTTAATTAAAATTTGAGGCAGTTAAACGTTTTGTACGGTTAGATGTTAAGCAATAATCGTTTCCCGGATGCGATGGCCATGCAGTTTCTGAACTTTCGCGCAAGAAGACTGACTCTCTCGTAGTGCTCATGGATTATACACTTGTGAACTATGGAAGCGAATATGCGAATCCCAGGTTCTTGTTGCAAAGAAGATGAAGACCCGATCTCTGGGACAGTGGGTTTATTAGTCTGAGCTTTCGGTCTCGTACATGAGGCCACCGTCAGAGACTGTGAGAAGGCAACATCAAATGAGTGGTTTTTGTAGTCACGCCATGAAGGGGGGGGGGAGATATGAGTGCAGAGGGTGGTATTCGCGATAAGTTGCGTCCCACGCCGTCTCACGGTGGCGTGACTGCGTGCACCCTTGGCCACGGGAACGGAGCGCGTGATAGCAGGGGGGTATATCAACGTGCCTGTTGATAGCGTTGGTGTCAGACACCCAGGCCTCTAACAGTTCCCGTCCTGTCTTATTGCTGGCCCGCACCACTATCCGCGTGCTCGCAAAGTTGAATTCGTGGCCTTCCTCCAGGGTGTGAGTGGCGACCATGCGCAGCAAAATCATGCAAGTGAAGGATCGCCTAGACGTGGGTGAAAAATCAGACGTCGTCTATCAGCTCACATGTCGGGACTGCCCTCTTTACTACACTGGACAAACCGGACGACGACTTAGCTCACGAATAACGGAGCACAAACGGGCGGTCCGGAGAGGCGACCCATTGTCTCAGGTCGCCACTCACGCCCTGGAGGAAGGCCACGAATTCAACTTTGCGAGCACGCGGATAGTGGCGCGGGCCAGCAATAAGACAGGACGAGAACTGATACAAGCGAAAATGCGGGTTCCAGGAGCTAGTTGATCAGAAGAAGAAGAAGCGATCGCTGAAACAATGGCTTTATTCGCCTGACGTTTCGGATTCTCTCTTGAATCCATCATCAGAGACAGTTGCAGAAAAGGGTGGCTAGTGTACAGGCAGTCGCAGTATTTATAGGATGCGGTCGCCATGCTACCGCATACCTACAGCAATTAACCGTGCTCCCTTCATCAAGGATTGTTGCCCGCAGGTGCGCTAATTGCTTGATGGCCGGCATGCAAGTTGTTAATTGCTGACATCTCATCACCCGTGTTGGATGCTGGCGTGATGATTGCTCGGCCATCTGGCTCACGTGCTTGCGCGCTCCTCGAGTGGTCAATTGCTTTGGCCAGTCTATGCCTCAGGACTGAATAGGGAGTGGGGATGTCATTGCACTTGTTGATAGACTGAGGTCCCCTGATACATGACTCATGCAACTCGCGAGCGACAAAATCGCGCCGACCCCAAATTCTGGCGAGCGATCCCGTACATCAAGAACGTCTCCGAGGCCGTTAGCCGCCTTCTTGCACCACTTGGGGTTGGAGTTGCGCACAGACCGGAGGCCACCATGAGGCGTCAAGTGATGAGACCAAAAGACCCACTGCCACGGCAAGAAACATCTGGAGTCTTTTACCGGATCTGGTGCAGTTGCGGACAAAGCAACTACGTCGAAGAAACTGGAAGACTGCTCCGGACGCGAATTGCCGAAGACGTGGCAGCTGTACGGAGAAGTGACGCCAACTCTCAGGTCGCGGCCCATTCGACGAGACCCGGCCACACATTCAAGTTCGATGAGGCCGAAATTCTCGTGAGAGGGGATAATCGCGTGAGCCGCGAGTTGCTTGAGTCATGGTTCACGGGACCTCAGTCTATCAACAAGTGCAATGACATCCCCACTCCCTATTCAGTCCTGAGGCATAGACTGGCCAAAGCAATTGACCACTCGAGGAGCGCGCAAGCACGTGAGCCAGATGGCCGAGCAATCATCACGCCAGCATCCAACACGGGTGATGAGATGTCAGCAATTAACAACTTGCATGCCGGCCATCAAGCAATTAGCGCACCTGCGGGCAACAATCCTTGATGAAGGGAGCACGGTTAATTGCTGTAGGTATGCGGTAGCATGGCGACCGCATCCTATAAATACTGCGACTGCCTGTACACTAGCCACCCTTTTCTGCAACTGTCTCTGATGATGGATTCAAGAGAGAATCCGAAACGTCAGGCGAATAAAGCCATTGTTTCAGCGATCGCTTCTTCTTCTTCTGATCAGGACGAGAACTGTTAGAGGCCTGGGTGTCTGACACAACGCTATCAACAGGCACGTTGATATACCCCCCTGCTATCACGCGCTCCGTTCCCGCGGCCAAGGGGCGAGACCCAATTTCCAGCCAAGGCTGCACGCAGTCACGCCACCGTGAGACGGCGTGGGACGCAACTTATCGCGAATACCACCCTCTGCACTCATATCTCCCCCCCCCTTCATGGCGTGACTACAAAAACCACTCATTTGATGTTGCCTTCTCACAGTCTCTGACGATGGCCTCCTTTACGAGAGCGAAAGCTCAGACTAATAAACCCACTGTCCCAGAGATCGGGTCTTCATCTTCTTGCGAACTATATTCTGTATGGCGCAATAGTTTTTGCTGTGGTAAACGATCTTACGAGTTGTAAGATTGTATTGTTGTGGGCGCTTGATTAATGCGCAGACTCTGTATGAAGAGCGAGATCACTGGCAGGCAACGACTGTAGATGAACAAGTTCCGTAACTAAGCGATAAGAGACTAAGTCGTTGTATTTTCAAATAGATCAGAGTTAGTATTTTTTGCCCAGGTATGTTCATCATAATAGCTGAGACATGAATCAGGAAGCAAGTTTCTTATTCATTTTATGGTGGACCGGTTTAAAAACCTGTCAGCCAGCCGAGGGAGACAAATTTGTTGGCTGCTGTTTATGTTTGGATACGCAGGCCACCAATTATTAAAACTAATTTTAAGACGTTCACATGACAACTGTCTGTTAGGCAGTAACTATGTTAGGCATGTTCTTGGGACTAACAGACTAAGATTCCTTGGATTCACCGAGCGACACGGGCTAGAATTCAATTTAAAGTAACTGTTCTGTCTCATGGAATGTCCACCAAAATTCTGAAAAAAATTTTCTGTTTAAAAGCTGCTGAACTTAGGTATCGAGATTAAACACGTAACGTAATGATCTGTTATTTTAACTGGGTCACGATGCTTTTTTAGGTAGCCTGTAAAATCCACTGGTGGCAAAAAGAACTCAGCCAGTATTAATTACACCACTGAATCTCTACGCGCTTTTTAATTCTCACACATATTTTAATATAACATACAGGGCAAATTTGGTGGCGAATTGCGTTTTTTCCAATTTTTTTCTGGAAGAATGTGTGCCCTTAGCTATTACAAGTTGTTTTGATCTCTGCATAATTCTCCATGATCTGCGATTGCACCTGGGTATTGAGTTGACAGAGTAATTTTGACTGCCTGCCACTCGAATATTGGGCAGTCTTACTTCAGGGATCACAAAATGCTGCATTCAATGTGCACCATGTGCCCTATTTCAAAATCACTACTAAAACTTAAAAATGCACCGCCCAGTGGATAGACATTACATGGCCTTAGAAAAGTGTTCCGATGATAAGATTTATGTATAAAGTTTGACAAGGACGTATTTTGCCACCAAATGTGTTTAAGATAGAATGTTTTTGTGCATGTCTCCTTTCAGATATTTTTGGACAAAAATGGCGAACAAATTCATTTAAAATAATGAATATTAACCAAATAGTCATTTTATGTTTTGCGTGATCACTGGAGACGGCCGAAAAATAAACCCATTCTAAAGCAAGCGACCTGTTGCGGCAGAAATATTTGTAGGTATTTTGCTCAATAATTAAATTCCTTATCAAAACTAGGTAACATTACTAATGAAAAAACACTTCTTTGGGTAGAATACACACTATATGTGTTCCTTTAAGGTCCTGCTTCCTAGAATTTTTTTCGTTTTAATGTGCTTTAAATTTTATACGTATTTTTGACAAAAGGAATTTCTTTAGGTAGGATGAATAAATTCATTTAGTTAATTTTCGACGCTGAATCCTCAAGTCTTCGTTAGACGCGTAGAAACAGTGGAAAACGCTAAACATTTAACATGCTCGAAAAGTGTTTATCGCTTTTTCAGAGCTTAGGATGTGTGGGCTGACGTCACGTTTTGACTGGCTTTAACTTTTTTTATTTTTCCTTGAGACTGGTGTACCTGACTTTCAGATCAATGCGCCAATTGATGAATGGATCATTAGAATGAATGGTATCTAGGAATTCAGGCCTTTCTTTCATGGGTCGTTTATTTGACCGAAGGAACCTGCGTGAACTTTTATAAAATGAAGATTGTTCGAATTTCCAGAGAACTCAGTTGTCCTCGAATTATGTTTTTTTGGAATGCCAATCTTCTAGTACATACATACTGATAAATAAACATTCCTAGTAATGTTCGTTTAATTAATATAGAATTAAGTGGACAAAAATCCTTATTAAGTACGTTTTCGACGCTAATTTTTCAGTTATAATAAACGGCTGCACATGCGTCATGTAGTTTTATAGACGACCTTTTCCCTGTTTAGCTGCCACACACTATGTTTCGAATGTACCAGCCGGAAGCCTAAAATAGTCGAAGGTGTATGTGCCACTTAATTTGGTGCTTCCTTTAGTACTTATCAGCCACATTCTTAGTGCACGGAAAAGCTTTCCAAGTACTTAGTTTAGGCGTTTGATTGGATGTCACCGGTTCCTTACACTTCGACTTCTACTGCCTTATGCAACTGCGTACAAACCACTCCATACGGACCCCACTCAAGCACAGACTTTATCTCTTGGTAAAAAGCTTAGACGTTTTATAGAGAGAAAGCGACTGTCAAGAGATATTGCTAAATCCCTCAGAAAAACTAAACCGACCATCGTGGAGATTAATGGACTGCGCAGTCACTAATTACAAAACTTCCAAATGACTGTTCCAAAAGCTTCACTAGCTAACAGGGAATTGTGAAATATCAGTTGAAAACTCAAGAGGATTACTAGTGGAAATACATGGAAAGACGATTCCCACAAATGCGATTATAGTGTCATTTGATGTCATTTTCCTCTGCACGTCTTGATAGTTGCGTTTCAAAAAACAATGAACAAAGGTGAGATAAGCAAACGTAAGAGATCTAAGTCGATACTCTGAAAAAGGTGAAATGCTCACTGGATTAAGAAATTGCATTGCTGACGTTTCGAGGAGCTTTACCGGCTGTCCATTATTAAAAGGTTCAGTTTAATGATCGGCCAGAATTTTGAATAGACGGCAGAGCGCCCTAAAACAACAGCAACACAGTCTTTCTGATCCAATGAGTACTTCATTTTTCGCAAATGCATTGCAGCTGTGCTGGGCTCCGGATTTTCCAGCTACTCGACTAAAATTGCCTGATCTGACGCCTGAACCGGCTCTGATACAACGGTTCGCTCAGCCGTAAATGAATTTGGGACTCTGTGCCTAACTGATTTAGATACCTTAGATCATGTCATCATTTGGCGCGAACTTACTACTTTCCTCGGTTTCACAAATTCTTGCAACTGGAACTGTCGACGACTTACACAAAAACCAACATGGGGGGTGTACCGGAAAGGCAATACTGAGCCACCCCTTTAAGCTGCTCAAATTCTGCCTCAAAACCTTATCCAATTTCGAAAGCACGGTACGAGAAAATCAAATTTTCTCTGATAAGCTAACCGCCATCTGCTTTTAATATTGAGACGGTCCACCAAAGTTAAGACACGCCGGTGTTCGTGATTCACGGGCCAGTATTTCAGGTTCCTTATTTGGTCGATGCCTTCGTGTTCCTGAGGTAAAAATAGCGTCAGTATTTCGCGGGCCCCAGAAATCTGTATTTTCTGGACATCCGGTTTACAACGAAGGCAAAGACCAATAAGCAATAAGACGTTTTGAGACGCCCTGGTGCACTGTAAGTCTGCCGGAACCCTGAAGACGATGGTTAACTTGGAGGACTTTAGCAGATGTAATCACCCGTTGCTCCTCAAAACAAACTGCGCGCCAAGTCTTCAAGTAAACAGAAACGCATTTTTTAAGAGAGGTAAAGAAAGGAATACGTATTATTTCGGAATTGCCAATTAGGAGTTCCAACCAAAAAAGTCTTCAAAGGATTATATAAACGATTGATTTGTATTAAGGGGGCGGCAGTCCAAGTTTCCGACTGTACTTCTGTCTTTTTTGGACACAATGTATCGAGCAAGAAATGTCAGAAAGGGACGCTGATATGCCGATGAATGCCAAGAAATACGTCGGTAGCCTCGGCGCTTAGGGCAAAAAGACATCGTTACAATATCAGAAAAAAAACAGATAGCCTAAATCATCCTTAATTCGATCAGCAAATTTGCTGCCCGTTATTAAATGCCCTTGCGTTATAATATCGGTTCCACTGGCCCACGAATTGCCAACATAATAATAAAACGTCCGCAGGACACGTTTACATTCAGTGTATATTTTTTTAACTACAAAAGGAAGAATAGCAGAAGAATCAGAATGATTGAGATAGAAAATACAGGCAGCGTTGAATCGCCAAATTAAGGGTTAAGTTGTGGTAGGCACGTAGACGACGAATGGAATAAAAAAGACAACGAAACTTAGTGAAATGTGTTTCAATATGAGGAGAGATACAGAGGTTTGAGGAGGAACTGAGTGGTGGCAGGGTACCGATAGGAGGATCCCTCTCTGGAAAGACTGTCCGAGGATTCTGGAAATGGAGAGGGTTAAAGTCGAAACACGCATTGAACTGATTTCTGATTAATGAGTAGTCAAGAAATACACATCCGTAGACACAGCCGCCCTTGTCTAGACCTCTCAAAACATATTAGACTACCAGCGCAGCAGCATCTAGGGTACTGCGTCTAACCTGATATGCGGATTGAAAGCGTCGAAAAAACTGGAGAAGCTGTTGATCCACGGTCCGTTTTAAAGTCTTTCTTCACTGTTGTCACAAATGCAGGTTGGAAGACACACGACAATAGGGAAATGTCGTTAGAGGGAAGATTGGAGCCATTGGTAGTAAAGACAACATTTTCATTTAAACAGACTTGATCAGCATTCACATGTGTTAGTGTAGTATTCCGGCCAAGTGAGGCACTAAATATCCATCCACGATAAGGCACAGGAGAGACAGGCCATTCAGTGGGGTACTTTCTCTTTCTATTAAGCCGCCAGCGCCATTTAGACTGCTACGTATGCTTACTTTGTTAAGGCGGTTCCTTTTCATTTCTTACAATTTTAGACGTTAAGAAAACGTTCCGACAAGTCTCACCACAACGATATCCAGAGGGCGGCAAATATTAAAAAGTTCATTTAAAAATAATGTTCTCGAGCCCAGAGCACAAGTCGACGTTTGATTGAGAAGAGTGGGGATGGTTTAAGATAGATTTATCTATAATAAGCACATATTCTGTAAGAACATTTGTTGAGCCTTAGTTTTTCTTCCGGCTCTAGTTAGCAGCGCACGCTCAGAAGTGGAATAGACTTTCGGAAGTACTCTTAACAGCCGATCTCCTTTGTCGTCGGTGGGTGTTTACATCCAACGGACATTTCACAGTTGTATAGAAACAGTCAAGGTTATCGGTTCAAAAATTTGATGAGAGTTGCCGTCTATCGAAACGTATCCGACGCAGGCGCTTCTTTCTTACAACCGGTTGGAATTGGCGTCGCCCACATATCTGAGCCGACAATAAAGCGTCTGGTGAGGAGATCCAATGAATTTCATGTCGGGAGGCGAAACGACTTATGTTGTCTGTCATGCCTGACGCTGTTCTCGTAAGACGAACGACTTCGAGGAAACCGGCAAATGACCGTCAAACCGCCTGAGCAAAAATACGAATGCAGTTGGAAGAATGGATAAACTTCAGCTAGTGGCGGAAAGTGTGCAGCCTTTGCCCTTCGAAGGACGTCAAAATCGTCGACTGAGATATAAACTAAGTACCCAGAGATACACTCGAAGCATGACTCACGATAGAAGATGCCATTAACCGCTGCTCGGGTGGTCCTTCTTCTTACTGGGCCTAAAACTACTAGATCCAAAAAAACAAAAGGGGCTCGCGCGGTGGGGGTCGCACCTAGGCGTGTTGTCACACCTGGCTCGGATCCCATGGTGTGGGATTGCCACAAAAGGCACATTAAGAAGAGGCCATTGCAGCCTGATTCTCAGACCACTAGCTGACCGCTCCACTCAAATACAGATCATTGGGGCGAATGCGGGTTTCAAGTTATCCTGTCAGTCGGCAAGCTTCCAAGTCACGGCTGTTAGCGCGCCGTGGTAGCTTCAAGCGCATCGGATTGTTTAAATTGAGGAATATGCTCAGAGCCGTCGACCTAACTCTCCCTTACAGTGATTGGCATAACCAGTGACATTGTCTGCGCGCGCCAAATGCACGACCTGGCGCTAAAGTTTCACACAACGCGGTTGGGCGGCGTATAACTCGCATGCGGGAGAAAGGCGTAGGCCAAGTTAAGAAAGAGCCTTTTCGGTTTGACTTTCAACTCACCAGTCCACCACTCCACGCAAACCCACACACCAGCACACACACGCACGCACATACATACGCACGCACTCACACTGCGCGTACTGAGTTGGGGACGTCTGCCAGCGTCCTTCCAAGTCCCTGCGTTTGGTGTGCTGTGATTGTCTCATGATTAAATCACGCATATAACAGGGCGGCCGCATAGAGACGGAGCACGAGATGCACAATTCCCGCATGCGTGGGAGGCAGCAATTGGATGCTTTCACTGGATGGTGCGGCTGCTGTGTGAGTCCATAAGGCGCAGCGGAACGAGTAAGTTCCGTAAGAACAATCGGTGAGCACCCAATCATCCAATTCTATGTCCCATATGCAACGAACCTTGTAAAAGCGCTGACACGCGTGAATAATGCTACGTCGTTGGCCTTGGAGAAGTAAGGTACAATAACAGCGACTGAAAGACGCACGGCGAGACCCCAAGACACGGCTTTGGCCAGATTCTATGGCCTCCCTAAGGTGCGCAAAGAGGGCGCTACTCTCCGAACATCGTGTCGCTCAAAGGCACTCCCAAGTACGAACTGGCTAAGTAGTTATTCCAGCGTCTCGAATTTCTGACCGTTGATCCGGACACCACGGTCTGCTCGTCAATGCATTTCTTTCAGAGGCCTTAAGGTGTAATTCTCTTGCCCAACGATGTCATGGTATCTTTTGATGTTACGTCCGTTTTTACATCTCTCCCCCAAAATCTGGCAATCGAGATCGTAGAGCTAGTCATACAAGGAAAATTCAGTGAAACCGAAATTCATCTTGAACACGCCCACATCCTTCAGCTCCTGAAATTCTGTCTCAGGACGTACTTCATGTTCGACAGGACAATCTACGAACGGGTAAAGGGTACACCTGTGGGTTCGCCGATTTTGGGATTCATCGGCTAGGGTCGCTGGTCTTCCAACGCCACAGACCAAAGTTTTTAGACCGCTGTGTGGATGACACCTTCGTCGTTATCGATTGGGATCAATTGTTGACATTCAAGAAACGTCTGAATGCGGTATTCCCGGACATGCAGTATACGATGGAGGAGGAAGAGAACAACCAGCTGCCCTCCCTGGTTTCCCTCGTCTGTTGTGAATGTCGCGACAAATAAGACACAAATATTAACTTCACCAGCAAACACCCAATCAGCAACAAAGGCGGTTGTGTATGGACGCTATATGAGCGTGTTGAATGGCAATGCACTGTACCGAAAGAAAAGTTTGCCAAATTCCCATATCTTTAACACGTTTTCAGAGAAAGTGTTTTCGTGCACAACTTCGTCAACCGGTGATTGCGCAAACGAGACGAGCGAAAAAATAACAGCGACTTCATATCTTGACAAACTATTTAGAACATCAATAAGGTCTCCGAAGCCGTTTGTCACCTTCTGGCACCCCTTGGGGTCGAAGTCGCACACAGACTGGAAGCCACCATAAGGCATCAGAAGATGAGTCCAAAAGACCCACTGTCATGGCAAGAAGCTTCTTCAGTCTGGTGCCGTTGCGAGCAAAGTGGCTATGTCGGAGAATGTGAAGACTGCTCCGGACGCCAATTGCCGAACACGAGGCAGCAGTGCGGAGAAATGACGCCAGCTCTCAAGTTTCGGTTCACGCGACGAGATCCAGCCACGCATTCAAACTCGATGCGGCCGAAACTCTCGCGAGAGGGTATAATCGCGGGGGCCGGAAGTTGCTTGAGTCATGGTTCCTGGAACCTCAGTCTATCAAAAAGTGTAACGAAATCCCCACTTCATATTCCGTGCTGACGCACTGGCTGGTCAAATTAATAAACCACTCTGGGGGAGCGCGCATGCCGGTGAGCCAGATGGCCGAGCAATCATCACGCCAGTATCCATCACGGGTGATGAGATTTCTGCAATTAACAACTTGCATGCCGGCCATCAAGCAGTTAGCGCACCGGCGGGCAACAAGTCTCGACGAAGGGGAGAGCGGTTAATTAGCACAGGTATGGAATAGCATGGCGACTACATCCCATATGTACTGTAACTTCCTGTGCACGAATAACCCGTTTTTGACACTTTCTTTAATGATGGGTTCAAGCTAAAATCCGAAACATCAGGCCAATAAACCTCTTGCTCTAGCGATCGTGTCTACCTTTTATAAACCCTTTGCTGAAACATGCATCTTCGCTCGTATTGACAGGGAGACAGCTGATGCGTAAGAGGGGTGGACACCGAGATACGATTTGCGTTGGGGCGTGGGGGAAGGGAAAGCCCTTAGGGATCTCCGTGTTGAAAGTGAAACAGGAGCTGCCAAATTGCAGATCAGTGGGAATGCGCATCAGATTGTTTAATGTAAGGAATATGCGCCGAGCCGTCGACTTAACTCTCCCTTGCCGTGACTGACATATTGAGCAACCTTGTCTGCGCGCGCCACGTGCATGAACTGGTCCAACAAACACATGCGCTAAAGTTTAACTTGGCGTGGTTAGGCGGCGTGCATCTCGCATGCGGGAGAAAGGCGTAGGCCAGGTTAAGAAAGAGCCTTTTCGGTCTGGCATTCAACCCCCCAGTCCACCACTCCACACAAACCCCCACACACATACTCCGATGCACACACTCACACTGAGTGTACTGATTTGGGGGCGTCTGTCATCAGCCATCCAAGTCACCGCGTTTGACGCACTGTGATTGTCTCGTGGTTAAATCACGCATGTGACAGACGAACCTGCATGGAGACGGCGCACGAGATGCACATTTCCCACTTGCGTGGGAGGCAGCAATTGGATGCTTTCAGTGGACGGTGCGGCTGCTGGTCGGACTGGACAGAGAGCCCATAAAGCACAATGGAAGGAGTGAGTTCCGTAAGAACGATCGGTGAGAGCCCCCTCTACCAATTCTATGTCCCATGTGCAACGAACATTGTAAAAGCGCTGACAGGCGCGACTAATGTTACGTCGTTGGGCTTGGAGAACCGAGGTGCAATAACACCGAGTGAGAGACGCACGGCGAGACCCCAAGATACGTCTTTGGCCCGATTCTATGGCCTTCCTAATGTGAATAAAGAGGTCGCTTCTCTTCGACCCATAGTGTCGCTCAAAGGCACTCTAAGGTACGGATTAGATAAGGGAATATTCCGGCGTCTCAAATTTCTGACCGCTGATCCGGACACCACGGTCTGCTTATCAACCCATTTATTTCAGTAGCCTGAAGATGTAAGTCTCTTGCCACACGACGTCATGGTATCTTTTGATGTCTTGTCCCTTTTTACTTTTCTCCCCCAGGATCTGGCAATCGAAACCGTAGAGCTACTCGTACAAGGCAAACACTGTGACAAGGAGAATCGTGATGGACAGGCCCAAGTACTTCAGCACCTGAAGTTCTGTCTGAGAACGTACCTTTAACTTCGACGGGGCAATTCTGGGACATGTGTGTGGATGATACCTTTGTCGTTATCGACCGGGACCAATTAGTGACATTCAAGGAACCTCTGAATACGGTTTTCCTGGAATAGAGTTTACGATGTAGGAGGAAGAGAACAACCAGCTGGCCTTCCTGGTTGCCCTTGGCTGCTACGAATCTTTTAGTGGCGACAGATAAGACGCAAATATTAACTTCACCAGCAACCACCCGATCAGCTATATGAGTGTGTGGAAACGCAATGCAACGTACCGAAAGAAAAGTTTGCCGAATTGCATTAACTTTAACGTGTTTACAGAGAAAATATTTACGCGCGCAACTTCGTCAACCTGTGATTCTATATCTTGACGAGCTAGTTAGTACATCAAGAAGGTCTCCGAGGCCGTCAGTCGCCTTCTTGCTCCCGTTGGGGTTGAAGTCACACACAGACGGGAAACCACAACAAGGGGTCAGAAGACGAGACCAAAAGGCCCACTGTCATGGCAAGAAGCTTCTTCAGTCTGGTGCAGTTACGAGCAAAGTAGTTAATTCGGAGAATGTGGAAGACTGCTCCGAACGCCACTTGTCGAACACGCGGCAGCGGTGCGGAGGAATGACGTCAGCTCTCAAGTTGCGGCTCATTCGACGTGATCAGGCCACACGTTAAAACTCGATGAGGCCGAAACTCGCACGAGAGGAGACAATCACGTAAGCCGCGATTTGCTTGAGTCATGGTTCATGGGACCTCAGTCCGTCAACAAGTGCAACGATATCCCCACTCCATATTCCGTGCCGAGGCATAGGCTGGCCAAAGTAATTATCCACTCCGGGGGCGCGCAGGCCAGTGAGCCAGATGGCCGAGCAATTATTACGCCAGTATCTATCACGGATGATGATATTTCAGCAATTAGCATCTTGCATGCCGGCCGTCAAGACATTAGCGTACCGGCGGGCAACAATTCATGACGAAGGGGAGAGCAGTTAATTAGCATAAGTGTGCAATAGCATAGTGACTGCATCCCATACGTACTGTAACTACCTGTGCGCGAATAACTTGTTTCTGTCACTCTCTCTAATGATGGGTTCGAGAAAAAATCCAAAACGTCAGGCCAATAAAGGTCTTGTTACAGCGAGCGCGTCTATTTCTTATCAACGCGTTCCTGGAACTTGCATCTTTGCTCACATTGACAGAGTGGCAGCCGATGCGTGAGAGTGGTGGACACCGAGATACGGTTAGCGTTGGGGCGGGGGGAAGGGAGAACCGTTTGGGATCTCCGTGATGGAGGTGAGGCAGGGGTTGCGAAATTGCAGATCAGTGGGAATGTCGGTGGCCGGTAATTGACGCGGGACGAGGCCAAGGGACAGTGCGCCGACGTTAAAGGTTTTGGCAGTTTCGATCGTCGTTCGCCGTCACAAACGTGGGGTGGTGAGACAGCAAAATTATACGTAGCCGAGAAGAGACTAGCAGTTCTTAGGGCTTGGGGGCAAGTCAATGAGCGCGTACGTAAACCCGCGTCGTCAGCGTCTCTATCGACGTGGCGGTTGGTGCTGGTCCTGTCAGGATGCAAGCTTCGAGTAATTCGCACGTCTGTCTGGTGTTAGCCATTGAGTAGCGTCCCAATTTTAGCAGTTGTCGTATTCAAGAGCGTGCGCAAACACGATGGACAGAGGGTCACGTCGGCGGAGGGCTAACTTGTACTCATTAATGCGAGTCCCAAGACTTCGGTCTGTATGGCCAATATAAACACTAGGGCAGTTGGAGCACGAAATGCGGTAGATTACGTTAGTTAATTGTACCTTGGACACCAGGTCTTTTACCCTGCATAATGCTCCGCGTAGGGAAGATGCGGGCCTGAGGGCGAGGGAGATAACTAAGCGTTTTAATTGTTGGGAGAGTGTTTCAGAAGTTCCCTGAATGCACAGCAGTGAATAGAATTTCCGCGGCACTCGATCTGCTTTAGAATCGGTACTTGGGGATTGTCTTTGGCGTCTGATAAATATTTTTACAAAGCTGGCCGGGCATTCGTTGTCCCAAAAGTACCGATGCAAATAGACCAGGTCTTTCTCAAGTAAATCATCACTGTTGGAGATACGGTAGGTTCGCTGGAAAAGAGTGCAAGCACAGCATCTTTTATGCGTCTCAAGATGATTGCTCACAAAGTTTAGGATGATATTGGCACTAGTATTTCGGTGGACGCTTGTGGTCAATTTATTATCACTTAATCTTTGTATGCTTACATCTTGGTACGGGAGGGTATCTCCTGTTGCTTCTTCGCGAGTAAACTGTATAACCGAGAAGTCGCTATTTAATTTCTAGTGCAATCGCTCAAATTCGCTGGTTTTTATGATGACAAATATTTCATCTACGTAAGGGAGCCACGTTTTCGGTCCAAAGTTTAAATAACACTCTGCTCTAGTCGCCGCCACACTAGTTCTGCAAGCAGGCCGATATTTGTGATTTCATGGGGGTACCTATATATTATTGGTCGTATTTTTTAGTCAAACAGAGTCATTGAATCTGACCCAATGAAAACAATGGTAGGCAAAATCAACAAGAGCTTAATTTGGATGGGGAGCCAAAAGTCGACATGTGAAAACTATTGGAGACAAATGTGACCGCAAGATGCCGCTCCAGCGCGTTTCTAATGTTTGCCAAAAATCTACAAGCCAAATGTCCCCCTATGACACATCGTAGCACTAAAAAACACAACAACCTACGGATTAGCTAAATGGCTTACCAAGCACTTAAAGAAGCTGACGGAAGGCTCTGAACACACAGCCGCCTCCTCAACGCACTTCCTAGAAAAAGTCCAAGGTGTGACAATAGTCCCCGATGAGATCATGTTATCCGTTGACGTCATCTCTTTGTTCACCTCTTTCCCTTAGGAGTTGGACGTGAGAGTTGTCAATGACCTACTGCAACGCAAGTACGACGATGAGGGAAAACCTTTAAAATGAAGCACGTTGTTGAGTTACTGGACTACTGCTAATGTACGCATTTCACTTTTTGCGGCCATACTTATGAACAAATCCAGGCACACTCGATGGGATCACCTATCTCCAGCTATCTGGTTAAGGCTGTTCTGCAAGATCAGAAAACTCGTGTATTTCGGCCCTATAAGCCACAATTCCGGGTGCGCTATGTGAACGATACAGTTGGAACTCTTTAATTTCCTCCGGAATTATCTAACAACTTGAAGTAGATCAGTTTATTCAAGGTCTTTAGGCACAGACCCACAACTTTGTGCATGAATATTTGGGCCTGAGTCAATTAGCCACAGCGGATAGCCGCATAATATTCATTAACTGCCGACAGGAAGCTGGTAGCATACTTTAGGTTTAGATGTTACCATTATAACAGCACAGGTACCAGCCAAAAGTCCATACATGCTTGTTTCGCCGATGTTCTGCCTCTGAATGGCGTAGATGCGAGGGGTTCGGTTTGTCAGTCGGTCCCCCAGAATTCGCCTACAGTTTTTTGGCGGATAATACAATTAAGATATTGTCGCTTTTTTAATTTCCTCAGAAATTATTTCGAACTTGGAGAAGATAAGTTTATTCAACGTTTATAGGCAAAGACCGAGAATTTCACGCATGCATATTTGGGCCGAATTCCGTCAACCGCAGCGGATAGGAGCATTATATTCATTAACTGCCAAAAGGCAGCTATTAGTATACTACTACTCCCACACCGAGATGCGAAGGAGGCCTTTAGGTGAATTGAACTCCATCTTCCCACAAATCCAATTCACATTGGAGGAAGAAAAGGACAGGGCGCTCTCTCTCCTCGACGTGTGATTATCGAAGCAGGAAGATGGAACTCGCCAGAATAGTTTTTTTCTGAAAAGCTACAGACACAGAGAAAATACTGCAATAAAACAGCAACCAACCCTTGTCGCACAAACGCAGTTGCCTCAGGATACTTTTTTCGCCGCACAAACACACTGCAGCACAGAGGCCGCAAAGCTACAAGTCCGGGTGTTCCTGCGACACCTCTTCCCTTTCAGTGGATATCCACGTTGCTTTGCAAACAAATACATGTTTCAAAGGAACACGATGAGTTGAATCAAAAACCTCAGTTCCTCCGTGTGTTGACCTACATGAGGAATGTCTCTGAGAAACCACTAAGCGTATGCTAAGACCACTCAACGTGAGCGTTGGACACCGACCGGAAGCCACTATCCGCCGATAAAATATGCAGCCTTGGGATAAGCTGCCCTCTGAGGACGTGGGGCGTCATCTGCCGTGTCAACAGTCTAGACTGTCCGGCCAACTACTGCAGCCTGACAACTAAACCACTAATAACGCGCATGCATGAGCACACTTTAACCGACAAGCGAAAAGATGTACGCTCACACGGCGCCATGGTCTGTTAAATAACAATCGTTTTGACATTTGAGGCTCCCAAGTGCTCGGCTGAGCGAAAAGCAGACAGGCGAGAGAAATAGTCGAGGCCCGTCAAACACACGACAACTAAATCAACCGCAGCGTCGACCTACAGGCACCATACGAGGACGCCAAACACTACTCACGAACATGATATAGCCCAATGAGTATAGAACTAGATGGCCCTATCGGGGGTGAGTGAGAAGGATCTAGTTATACCGTGCAATCCTTAATTTCCTATCTCCAAAGAGGCGCTGGATTATGAGTTTCAAACGTCAGATGAATAAATCATTATGCCCAGAGCTCGTCTTAACATCTTCTTCAATCTCAACACCTGGGGTCAGCATTTTCGCCTGGAGCTTGAACTCGCTACCTGTGATTCAGATGTCTAACACCTCTAAACACTGAGCCACGGGCTCGCTGTTCTGCCGGTTGTAAACGGGACACACTCATCCCGTTGGGCCTTACGTGCTGCCTCTTGAACCCGAACAGCAGCCGCACAGTGGCGCATGATATTCGCGAAATGTTATTACAGACAAAGATCATGGAAACTGGAATGGCCATTTCTGTCTTGTTAGCCGTCGTCAGTCAGTCATACCGAACTCCGGGGTGTGAAACACTTGCGGCTCGAAATCGCGACCTGTTAGTTTGAAGTCCAAATTCCCTAACCACCGGCAGTACATCAAGTCCGTGGCTGAATGGTTACAGGCGTTGGACTTCTAACTGACAGGTCGCGGGATCGAGCCCCAGGTGTTCCACACTTTGGCGTTTGGTTATAAATGGCTAATGACAGTTACTACGCCGGAAATGGTCAGTCCAGTCTCCCTTGTCTTCGTCGGTAATAACACACTGCCTATAGCATGTGCCACAGTGCGGCTGCTGGTAGGACTCGAAAGAGAGTCCAACGTGATGATATGGAGAATTGAGAGGAGTGGTTGGAAAAAAACCGAGTTATGCTCGTGAATTTTTAAGTTCGTCACACTAACCCGTCGTCAAACGAAATAAACTGTCAAAAAAGTGAAATGGTCAGACCAGACTGGCTAGCTCTACAGTGTAGATATTCGCACACAGGCAACTAGTATGTGTGACGACTGAGTATATAATTGTGCAAGCATTTTGGTTGGGGACAGAAGCGCTAATTGTTGCGACTGTCTGTGCTAGGGGCTAGGAGCGATAGCGATTCAACGGGATTGCGGACTGTGGAATAAATGGCCGCCTGTGCGGCATGGTAGCAGATTTCAGCTCGCCGATGTCGGTAGTGTTATGTGCTGCAGCTGTGGTTCGCCGTTTCTGTGGCACGGGATGGCCAGCCAGTGGGATCCCACACGACCTATCATCGATCAACGGCTGCTGTTAGGTCGTGGGCGCAAGCCATTGAGCCGGGCAAGCAAACTACGTTAATGAGCTTTCATATCTACGTGGCGGTTTATGCTGCTCATATCAGGATGATAGGATTCAAGCATATTTTCAGCCTGTTTTTATTTGTCCCAAATAAAAGCGATGGCCGCAATCAAGGGCGTGAGCAAACATGAGTGACAAGGGGTCACGTCGGCGGATGAGTATTTGGTATTCCTTTATGCGCATACAAGTCGCTGTCCTGAATGAACAGCGTAAGTGAAAGAGCAGGTAGAATACAAATTCCGGTGGATGGCATTACTTTGCTGCTATTTTAAAATCTTTTACTGGAGATGGCACCGAGCGTAGGGACGAAGCCGGCTTATGGGCGGTGGAGATGCCAAGCCGATTTGATTGCCGATCAAATGCTTTAGAAATTTGAGCATGTAGCGTAGAAAGTAGTATGTATGCCCAGCTTGTTCTCCTTGAGAACCGAAGCTTTGTGTCTGTCTCTGATATCTGGGACAGTTTCTTACAACACAGACCGTGTACCCGTTCAGCCGGAATAATCAATACAAGAAAGTGAGTCCTCTTTGAATTAGATTGTCGCTGCTAAAATGGCCAAATGCCCGGTGGAAACGGGTTCAAATGCAGTCCATTTTATGGGCCGCAGGATGCTTCCTATCATACCTAAGGTTGACGTCAGCATTAGTACCTTTTCGTCAGACTCTTACTCACCACGTTTTTGGATGCCCACATCTTGAAATGGGAAGATACCTCCTGTTGCCTCCTCGCGACCAGACTGGATAGCTGGTGTAACACAACTTAGACTCTGATGCAGCTGCTTAACTTTGGAATTCTATGATAAAAATGGATTATATACGTTTCGGACCCATGTTTTGGTCCAAAGGTTCTCATAAACTGCTCTTCTGCTTACTGGTAAACCAGTTCGACATGGACACCCGATATTGGCGAGCCCATTTGTAAGCCCTTAACGTGCTGATAAAACTTTCCACTAAATTGACAGTAATTCCTTAAAAAGAGTCTAAGCATTCTGAAACATGCTGCACTGGACTTTTGAGCCGACTATCTTACAAGCGTTTGTCTACAATCTTAATGGCAGGTCATGTGGTACTGACGAGCAGAGGGCAGCCACATAAAGCCATAGAATACACCCGTAAGGACTTACTTTCAGACCGTCACACTTAGGGAGATTTGCCTGAGAGTTTTGACGTCACATTGTGATCCACGGTAAAGGGCTTCAGGTGCCTGTATATGCAATTCCATTGTTAATTATCTCAAGTGAATTTAGTTGGACGAACATAGATACAGCCCAGTTTGCATCAGAAAAATTACTGTTCAGTATTCTTTTACTGGAGATCCTTAAACGTTAACAAACGGCCAAATTATCCGATTCGCGTATTTACTTGACAAACAAACTTACCCCTGCGGATGTTTGGCCAACTCACCAGATGGCTAACTTGAGTCTAATGGAAAGAGTTTATAATTATGATATCAACTTACTCAAATATTAAGATTTTGATAATTGCAAAATTCTTTGTTATGAAAAGCCCGTCTCTCATTTTGCAAACACAACCATGCGTAGATAATGTTCAACAAGAGTTCAAAAGATTGCCAACTTTTAAGTGTATTCAGGGGGAAGTATCTTTGATTATTTCTCCGTACTGCCTGGAAACGTTGTATAGGTATTTGAGCCTGATTTTGGCACCGACAGTTTGACGCCATTGACTGTTTGGCACGGTTTTTTAAGCCTGTAGCGAATACCATGTGCAGTGCTAATGCAATTGGCAGAAATGAGGCGACTATTATCCAGGAATTTAATTCATAACAGTCATACACGAATCACAACGCCTACCACGCCCCTAGTGACAGTGGTATTGCCAATGGTAATATTCATAAAAGTTAAAAGAAACAACATAGACGAATGCTACTAATCAACTACGTAATATTATGTAATATCACGTAGCATAGTACCCTTATATGTTCTTATCGCGAAATGTCTAATAAACTAAGAGGCTTTATGGCTTTCGAAACGCACGAAAAGCCATTGGACAAACAGTTAGGCAGCAGGACTTCCCCAGAGGAGCTACACTGCGTTGACAAAGTGTTCAATTCCGGAGCAGGAGTCGTACTCTTATTTGTCGAAATGGCGTTTAAGTTCGTAAATTATGCTTCAGTTAGAATTGAAACCGAGGTCTACAATATTATTTTTGGTTATTTTAACTCCCTACTGAAGGAAAATATAAACAAAAATGTTGTCCTGCGTATCGCGTTCTTACTCGCGAGGAATTTATTCTGGCTGAAACGTATGGTCTTCGCTGGTGCCAAATGCGTGCTCTTTGGTTATTCCTGCAGCCGACTGCATTATCGAGAATAGTCTATACATCACTTATGGGTCTCATATTTAAGGGCAAATTCAACAAGCAGACAGAGACATTCTATCACACTAAATCACCATCTGGGGCTTAGTTAGAAATAAACACTCGCGAAGTACGCCCATTGATATTAAAAATATAATTTAGTCTTTCTTACAACAACATAAGCCTCGCTTTTCTGAACTCTCTGCTAGTTTTGAAAGTCACTAAAGGCTATATCGATTAGTTAGAGATCAGAAGGGTGTGTCGTGCAAAGCTCATGTGCAAGGCGTTTGAAGTGAAAGCGGAGGTGGTTGTTAGCGCTATTCTGAGAACACAAACCCTCTGACGGTAAGCGCTGCTCCAAGTACAGATCATTCATCGATGAGCGAAATGCGCCTTATGTGTGTTAAGCAGTGTTAGGCGGCTAGATATAGAGTGCTCTCATATTGTCAGGGACATCTAAGTACAGCAAAAGATAGCATAACGCAAAATTTTCCTTCATTGTTAACCAGAAGAACGTCGCATCTTTCTGAAACCACGGCGCCAGTAGGGAGTTAAATGTGACTTGCAGTTCATATCTAAATGATTCTACGTTAATAAGGAAGAAATCGTGGAAACTTTTAATCATTATCGCAAATAGCAATCTGTAAGCACAGTTTCAGGACGATTGGAGCAAAGGTAACCGCTGTTAAGGGAGTTTAACGTAAGACATAAAAACAAAAGAATCAAAATGTGTTAGATATAATTCGACGCGGAAAAGGAATTAATGGTCTGATATACGCAGCTATTACTACCCATTAACTAGACCACAAACGGCGGTAAACCACTGTTTCGATATTTACGTCCAATAGTTTGCAGTGACTTTTTCGTAATAAGCACCCGCCTATGAAAATTCTGCGCAGAGATGTTATATTCCAGTATCATTAATAATGCAGAAGCATGAGGATTGGCAAAATTGTGTAGAAAATTAATCTGTTAAATTTACATTTTTTCGAGATTTAGTCTAACAGACATTCCTATCCAGATAGTGATGCTAGAGACCTCCATCTTCTTGCAAAAAACCTTCTCATTTGTCCAAATTTTGGCGCCTACATTAATATACTATATTTGAAAGGCAAATGCCAATTCCCTGAGTCAGATACATAAGCAGTAATTTGTGAGAAAATTCTGGTTCTCTGTTACCATTCAGTGAACATATTTAAATTACCAGCTTTTGTTTTGCGATGTCGCCCGTAGTGCTCATGAGCAAAATTGCCTTTGCGATGGTGCAGTCAGCATGGCTCTACTGACGGTTAGAACAGTTTAAAACCTTAACTTAAGAAAAAGGCAAAAAGACATAAACAGGAATCCCAATCGATACGCCGCTGCTAGCCAACACTTGAGTCACTTACGTCGACCTCAAATTTATGACCTACACCCGTTCTGTCAATCTTGCATCTCGTCACATAAGTTCCTTGACAGGTATCCTGATTTTGGAGTTGGAATGTTTACACGCATGAGATCTAAACCTCACACAATAATGTCTATGATAGTGGGTTAAGATGTGAGATCTGCAACGTAATTTGAGCAGATGTGTTACATGCGTGAATCTTAATGTCGTCAAATAATTCCTGGAAGAGGTTTTGATGGGAAGCGGGATATGATGATCCGTATTATTGGTGAGCATGTGTTAAACTTTAAGTCAAGAAAAAGTTTGGCCTAGATCTGGGACAATATTAAGTGCCAGACTTATTACCAGGGGTAATATTCAGTTGCGAATACTGTTAATTAAGTTTTCAATGTAGTGCCAAAGTGAGGATTGGGACACGAGAATAGGAGTCGCAATTAAATACAGTGCATGGCCGACCGACGCATTGAATACTGCATTTGATCACTCAGGTTAAAAAGACAATTAGACGTGTACAATCCGTTTATACAGAACCATCATTTTAGGATCCCGCATTGACGACCTGCGGGTCGGTCTCCTATTTGAGACCAGCCGACCTTCTGCTACTTAGTAGATTCTGCTCGAAGAATATTCGGTTGGCTACCACTGTTGCAACACTCCGTTACTGATGCTAGTATTATTGCAGTTAGTTACCCATATTGTAAGCGTTGGTAGAGTAGCATTGGCAGCCGTGGTGGCGGTGGTAGTAGTAGTAGTACTAATAGTAGGAGTATTAGTAGTATTCGCCGTATCAGTGGTGGTAGACGGGGGAAAAAGTTTTCTTCAGTGTTGCGACACTGTATTCCCGCCAGTGGTAGTATTAGTAGTAACAGCGGTAGAAGTGGTAGTAGTAGCAGAAGTAGTGTTGGTGGTGGTAGTAGTAATAGTATTAGTGGTGGTAGTAGTAGTAGTCCGCCCGTAAGACAGGCTGGTGGGGGAATAGACAATTCTAAGTGTTGCGACATTGTATTCAAGCCGAATATTCAACTCATTCTAGCGCAACTTTTGATAATTGTTTGCTTAATTTTAACTATGGAGTTGTCCATAACAAATAAAGTGTTGATAAGAGACGACGTTTTGTTCGATGTCGTAGTTGCGTGGAGCGTGACACAACCCCTAAAATATCAAAAGATAGCTGTGATGGGGCGGTTGATTCTTGACTGATGACTCTGTACGTGAGTAGTAGGTTCGATTGCTTGTTCAGACCATCCACATAGTCCGTGCCAGAGAGAACACTGCAAAGCCTACAGCAGCCGGTTCTGACTAATATTCATTCAACGATGCTGACATTGGCTGAATGCCGCCAATGCGTAAAGGCCGGCATGCATCTGTGAAACAGACGATGTTGACATAAGTATACGCATGACTGGTTCTAGACCATGGACGGAAATTGAAGGTGAAGAACAGGGCGTGAAACTCAATTCATGAGTATGCAAAAAAACAATTAATATCGAAAGCCAAAAAAGCGAGTGGGAAATCCACGAAAGGAAAATACAGGATGTCTAAAAATTACCTCATCCTGTACTGCATACTTGATCACTGCGAGAAATGGACGAATGTAGACCCATATATTTCCATGTTTCTGCAGGCGTTCTGCATAACCAAATTTTTTCTGCGATGGTTTTATTGTACTTATAAATGGCTTTCGAAGGCAAAAGAGTAGAAAGATATAGCGACAATGCTAACAGACTTAACCATATTTTCAAAAAAATCTCAATGTCGTTTCGCTTCAATACCGCGACAGCATACGCATGCATAGATCTGAAATTAATGGAAGTTACATTAAACTTGTGTTATAAATGTCCGCGTTATTTTAAAATCTTTCAGAAGTCTTTCTAGTCTCATGAAAATACAAGTATATTCATTCTGAATGGCGCCAACATGATTTATAATAAATTTATCACGTTGCGGAAACATTTGTGTGCCACAGTCTTTTAAAATGCTTTTAGAAAACGTAACATTCAGTGATTTAAAACTTTTCCGCAAGATTGAATTAAGGATTACGTCACGTATAATGACCAAAATTGCACTACATATGCCAGTTTCATCATATTGCCAGCTATTAGAAGGCATCTTAATCGTTTTCATTTTCTGGGTTACAAGTTATAGATTTAAATGATTTTAACGAGTTCTGATCTGACAGGATATTCCGCGTGTATAATTTCTTGAGAAATATGAAGGGGCTCCTGAAGAACGGCATAAAAAATTGGTCTTGCAAGAATCGGTGATCCGAGTTATAAAAGGTAACCCACCGCGTCTGAACAGATACGGTTGTCAGATGGCTTAATAGTCCTACCGTTGAGTCATTGTCAGTGAACTCGTGAAGGCTTGCCAGACTTGTGCCACTGTCTGCTAGAGCCAATTTAGTTCTCTGGAGACCCGTTCTCAGATAACTGCTTTAAACGCTGCACACTGTATTAAATGCCTTGATTTTGATTATCTAATTTCACTGTATGGAAGTTGATTCGCCGTCTATTTTTATTTTTGTTATCAAACAACAATTCTATGAAAATTTTTCCACGAATATCCCCATATCCTCTACCAGCACATCACACCACTGTGATCTTCCGAAATTTACTTCCTCCGATAAACAGCGTGCTTGGAAATGTGCGGCACGTATGCATTCAGGATATCCAGCTATTGCGTGTGCACGCCATCAGTTTTATCTGTATAAAGTTAAATTCATACCTCTAAATATATTTACCTACTGATGAGACAATATGCACATTTACGTCGCTTCCTAGTCCGATTCTTTTCATGCGCAATGTGTATTCACTGGGCGGTAAACAAACAGAATGGTATTTTTCGGCCAAATCGATTGACCTGAAGTGTAGTTAAACAGTAGAATAATAAACCCCTTTGTTTATAAAATTGAATCCATTGGAATTCATAAGGGTTCCAAAACAAAATAAGCACACCTAAATAGGCAAATTCAGTTTGTTTATTTAGTATTATGTGTGATTTTCGAATCTACGCTAGCTCTATTTACACACCTACGCCACAGGCCGAAACCTGTAGACTTACGTGCGATGATGTCTTAGCTGCCATTGTTATAGGATATTTGAACAGAAGGAGACTATGAGTTCGATTCTGCGATCCATCTCCCGAGGCTAGACGTAGAATTAACGACTGTCTTCATGACTGCATTTATCTCTTCCTTAACTTTATGCCATGAATTCACTCGATATGTAATCCCATCTGGGAGATCTCCTTCCGTTGTCACACAATTCAAAACCTACTGCCAGACTGCCACTGTCCAATGACTGACAGAAATTCCCACTCCGATAATTAAACATTCGGATTGTTTTTGGGCACATTGACTTTACCTCTTTTAATACATCCTTTGGAACAATTTTCCCGCTCTGTTTTTCCCTTCAATTCCCGTGCATGCTCCAGAAGCAGCCCTGAGAGCCAACATCGTCTGCTTGACAGCTGAATGCCGACCCGTATGCATTGGTGGCTTTCAGCTAATGTCAGTATCGTTGAATGAAGATTAGGCAAAACCGAATGCTATAGGCATTACGGTGTTCTTCCTCCCAATGACTGTGAGAAAAGCCTAAACTCTGTTTTGTTGACCTCATAAATCAACAAGCAATTAAATATGATACTAAAGAATGAAGTCACCAGACATGAATTAACCGAACAAACAAATATTATTGGAAAGTCATGTTGGCGAACGCACGTTTTCGGTAATTCTTCCTCAGGCCATTACTAGTACATGAACGAAAGAAAATGTGCAAAATCAACAGTATTTATAGATGCCTCAAGGGCTATTAAGTCACTCACACTCATCATCTCCACGCCGCCCGCATGAGAATGTCGGTGGGTGTTAGTCGTCAGAGCTAGGGTAGGGGGGTAAGAGAGTCTTTGAGTAATGATCTTGGGTTGAGTACACGGAGTACCCAATATCGTGATTAGGGATTTAAGGCGGCATGGCTTCATCACTTGGGGTTGGCGTTGGCCACGGCAGCGAAATCGCTTGTGTCAGAGTTTTCTGACAGCATAACACCGGATTCACAAACCGTATCGCTACTGCCTCGGCCGTTGCTAGGATCCGTTGGCAAAGGCCTTTAGAGAAGTATGTTGGTGTCTGGTAGACAACCTGAAATGCTTTCTTGGCATCGACTCGGTTATTCGTATCGATTATATGCGCGAGAATAGAACTCGAAATCGACCGGGTCTCACCTCTGTCTAGCCAGGCGGGCACATGTTCACACACCCTCTTTACCAGGCGTCTCGTTGTGCGGCCGATTAATCCTGCTCCACAGGAGCAAGTGAATAAATAAATGCACACTGATGTGGCCCCCAACGGTAGTCTGTCTTTACCTCCCAAACGTAGGAGAGGAGAGTTTGTAAGCATACGCGTAAATTCGCCGCAGGGAATGCCCTCGTGATAGTTGTAGTTAAGCGCCGTCGGACTAGTTCGCTCTCTGCGTCTCCTCTAAAAGGCAATCTTTCTTTTCTGCAGTCGCAACAGTGGGTTTTTCAACGCGTTCCCCATTATTTCGGAGGATAAATCTATCTGGGTATCCGTTCTCCCGAAGTGTGTTCCGTAGCTGTTGAAGTTCTTCTTCAATAGCTTCAGGTGAGCAGATGCGTCTCACTCTAGCCGCCAATCCCTGGACTAAATTCCGTTTGATGTTTAGGGGAACTAAACTGTGGAAAGTAACGTATTGTCCCGTCCAGGTTTTCTTTCGGAGCACCCTGCGCTGGATAGACCCATCTTCTTGCCTGTGCAGAAGGACATCAAGAAAGGCAAGTTCGTTATCTGCCTCGGTCTCTGCAGTAAACTTTAGCGAGGGGCGCGCACTGTTGAAATTTTGGACAAGCTCCTCGGTATCGGTGGTTCCGATTCGGATAATTAAACATTCGGATGTTTTGAGGAATTTCCATGCAAAACGTAGGATTATCAGTTGCATTGGCTTAAATTGCGGCGCCTCATTTATTTCTGCCCGGATCTAGACTGGGCTCTCCATCTGTGTTTACATGGTTCGATCGCCATCATTTTTTCAACCGCTTAATTGCTTTATCCAAATCACCTTTTGCCAGTTGATACACACTAATCGGTACAGTTGTCCTATGATAGAAAACATCCAAGTTTGCGGAAAGTTTACGAGCACATGGAAATATTTGGGTCTATTCTAAGAATGCACTGAAATGGTTTTCCAGTGCTGTTCATTTTAAGACATTCAAACTCTTCCCTCTGCAATTTTTTTATTCGTTTAAGGGGTCACTTATTTTCAGCCCTTTTATGCGTCCTTTTTAAATACGTTTTCCGCCCTTCTTTTCACCATAAATTTCATTGCATGCTCCTGAAACAACCCTGCGTGACCATTTGTCAACATCGCCTGTGTGACAGATGAATGCCGCCCTGTATGCATTGGCGGCTTTCAGCCAATGTCAGCTTTGTTGAATGAAGATTACTCAGAACCGGCTGCTGTAGGCTTTACGGTGTTCTCGCGGTCAATGACTTCGAGAAAAGCCTAAGCTCTCTTTTGATGACATCAAAAATCGACAAGCAACTAAATATAATAAAAAAGAATGAAGTCACTAGACATGAAGTAACCGCACATGCAAATATTATTCGATATTTTTAGGAACTGTGTCGCGCTCTTGATAACTACTACGTCAGACATAAACATCGTCGCTTATCAATAATTTCTTTGTTGTGCACAACTCCGTAATTGAATTAAGCAAATAATTATCAGAGTTAGTACTCCAATAAGTTGATTCACATTTAGGCAAGTTTTATTAACATACACAATGTCGGCTGGTCACAAGTACGGCATCAACACTTGAGTTATGAAAAAAATTACTAAAGTGAATCCAACACTGAGTAATTAGATAATATATTTTGCACGGCTTTTGGCACCTATGCTTATGAATAACTTTTCTGGAAACTCGCTGTATTACCCTTCAAATATCATATTCACCAACGTGTTGTGGAGAACCTTGCGTGCATCCCATTATTCCGGAATTCGCGACAAAATTGCTACGTAACTCATATTAATAACCTGTTTATTTTGCTGCTAACAATACTGCATGATATTTGAAGTCCAACTGCTAAAGCCATTGCCTATTATTCCAAAAAACAGCTGAGATATCTACTTGATTGTCTCAGCCTGAAGGTGAGAAAAACTTGAATTTCACTTATTAGTCTATGAATGCGCCCTATCTTCTTCGTCTTTTTCGGGGGATGATGAACGCGATACAGTATCTGGACCTCGAATCTTTAGCCATATCAATTTATTAGTCTATAAACGCCATGTCATAGGACCTGCTTTGATCTGTCACATCCAAACAATATGCTTATTAATATGTGTAGAAAAAAATAGGAAACACTTCTACGCATTTTCAAAGACCAGTCTGTCGCAGTTTGTATTCCTGTTTATATAATGACGCGCCCCCGTTTGATTGAGCACTGAAAATTCATAATCTGCTTTAGAAAAGACTTCATCGGCATGCGCCGTCGAACTGCCGACAGGTCAACCAATCATATGTTTGTCAAAACGTCAAAAAGAATAACTGCGGAAAAACCGATTACTAATAAAGGAAAAGCCACTTGTAAGCATTCTAACAGATGAGGACCGTGTAGCGATGTCAGGCGGTCCTAGTTGACCGCATCATGGATACGTGCACTAGAAGTGACCTTAACACCCAATTTGATTGAATTTTAGCGAAGAATAATTTTAATGATGCTGGCACGAGAGAAACGTTGATGGGAGGACGGGGCTTACTAACTGTAGGTCGAAAGATGTGACTGAGGATTTGGCTAAGATTTGAGTCCCCCCCGAAAGCACTGTTTATAGCATTTTTAGTTTTTTCGTTAACATCGACCCCAAATTAGTCCAAATGTGCAATAGAGTCACGCTTTTTAACATCATAACAATTTGCAAACTGCCCATAAATAAGCCACACAATTCTTCTGATAACTAACGCATCTCTGGAGGAAATTGTATAGTTAAAGCTTCCAGGTAGGTTTCTGAGCAAAAAAGATGCAGAAGAGTACTTTTGCCTTCTGCGTGGAAACTGCAGACTTTATGGCTAAACGAACTGCAAATAATTTTTACAAAATGCGTAAAGTGGTGTTGTAGAACTTGTAAGTAAACAAATTTATTGTCCATAAAAATGACATGGATGAATCAGCCTATGTCGCCGATATATATTCCGCTAATCTGCGTTTAACAATTAAGGTAACTTCTGAATGTGAACATTTGTATTAAAAAAAAGTACTCTCCAATAAAACTACATGGATGTAAAATCTTTCCTTGACAAGATCTTGCAGAGCCGACATATTTAACAAACGCATCTTATGAAATCAATTACCAAAATTCATTCTCCTGCACTTATTGCGGACACTGGAACATAGCCTTCTTGTAGAGAACAATCCTGAGCGGGCGTTTATTACGCAGCATCCACTGAAAATATGGCAACAGCGGTTAACCACTGTTTCTGCTTTATTTGCTATGCAGTAATAACAGTGTGTATCAGACCAGCAGAAGTTGTTATCCATTTTGCTCAGGACATATACCATCATAACCGCTAGATTTATTTAATGGACCTATATTTCAGCCAATTGACCACATCAGTTTCCTGCGTATCAGGAGGGTTTTTTTCATCCAGAGATTTTGTAATTTGAATTATTAGTGATAGAGCACTTTCCTGTTTATAACCTTTAAGAGCAACAAGTTACTGTCCAATTTCAGGTGATGTTTAGTCCCGCAGTCTCGCTTGATTTAATACATATGATTATCTACTTAAGCAATTTTAGTTAAAATGCCGGTCCTGGAAACTTGTCGATTAGGAATGCCAAGGCAGCGCAAGCAGACCTCTTTGCACCCGCAGGAAAACGGCTGTGAATCGATGTTTGGTGTATCTGAAGGTGACATGTACACACTCTTTCTGAGATGCAGCCACTCGCGGGATTTAGAGAGTAAGTAAAATGCAATCGGAAATGAAAGGCAGGGGGGCAAGCTAGTGCTAATTCGCAGAACATGGGCACTACAGCGAAACCGGATGAAGCTCAACTTTTCCCGAACAATGCCATTAACGAGCCTACCTAGCCACTCGCCGGATTATTATAATAACGTGTGTGCATGCTCTGTTTGGTAGAACTCTCGTAGACAGATTAGTCTTCCCTCAAATATAAACACTCGCAGATCCGCAACGGAAGTCTGAAACAAGTATTAACATAGGACATTTTATGCCTTAAACGCTGCTTTCGACTTCTCTAAGGAAAAGTCGTTTTATTGTGAAATAAAATTCTTGCACCTACTTTTATCAAGCAACATTTCCACAAGTTTGAACGAAAACGAACGTCAGGTTAGAAAAGTTTTAAACCGGATGTTAAGAAAAAACCAAAAAGAAGTAAACAGGAATCGCTTCGGAACTCCACTGTCAGCCAACATATGAGTCACTTTCGTCGACCTCAAATTTATGACCTACACCCGTTCTGTCAATCATGTATCTCGTCACATAAATTCCTTGACAGTTATCCTGATTTTGGATTTGGAATTTTCACACGCATGAAATCTAAACCTCGCACAATAATGCCTCTGATAGTGAGTTAAGATGTAAGATCTGCAACGTAATTTGAGCAGATGTGTTACATGCGTGAATCTTAATGTCGTCAAATAATTCCTGGAAGAGGTTTTGATGGGAAGCGGGATATGGTAATCGGAATTATTAATGAGCTTGTGATAAACTTTTAGGATAAATTTTGGCTTAAGCCTGGTATTATATTAAGTGCCAGCGTTATCACTAGGAGTAATATTCAGTTGAAATTACTGTTAATTTACTTTTAAATGTAGGGTCAAAGTGAGGATTGGGACACGAGAATAGGAGTCGCAATTAAATACAGTGCATGGCCGACCAACGCATTGAATACTGCATTTGATCACTCAGGTTAAAAAGACCATTAGACGTGTACAATCCGTTTATGCAGAACCATCATTTTGGGGTCCCGCATTGACGACATGGAACAAATGGACGAGCAGGTAATTTACAAAACCTGTGGGTGGGTCTCCTATTTGTGACCAGCCGACCTTCTGCTACTTAGTAGATTTTGCTTGAAGAATATTCAAGTCATTCCAGCGCAACCTCTGATGACTGCTTGCTCAATTTTAACTATGGAGTTGTCCATAACAAAAAGTGTAGATAAGAGACGACGTTTATGTTCGATGTCATAGGTATCTTTAGCGGGACGCCACCCCTAAAATATCCAAATATAGCTATGATGGGGCGGTTGATTCTTGACTGATGACTCTGTGCGTTAGTAGTAGGTTCGATTGCTTGTTCAGACTATCCACATAGTCACTGCCAGAGAGAACACTGCAAGGCCTACAACAGCCGGTTCTGACTAATGTTCATTCAACGATGCTGACATTGGCTGAATGCCGCCAATGCGTAAAGGCCGGCATGCATCTGTCAATCAGACGATGTTGACATATGGTCACGCATGCCTTGGTCTAGAACATGCACAGTAATTGAAGGTGAAGAACAGGGCAGGAAACCCATTTCAAGAGGATGCGCGAAAGGAGGTGTAATCGAAAGCCCAAAAATCGAGTGGGAAATCCACGAAAGGTAAAGACTGGATGTCTAAAGTTACCTCCTCCGGTAATGCATTCTTGTACATTGCGAGAAATGGACGAATTCAGATCCATATATTTCCATGTGTTTGCAGGACTTCTGCATAACCAAATGTTTTCTACTATGGTTCGTCTATATTACTAAGTGGCTTTCGACGGCAAAAGAGTATATAGATATAGCGACAATGCTCACAGCCTAAAACCTATTTTCAATAAAAACCTCAATGTCGTTTCGCTGCAATACCGCGACAGCATACGCATGCATAGATCTGAAATTAATGAAAGTTACATCAAACTAGCGTTATAAGCTTCCGCTTTATTTTAAACACTTTCAGAATTCTTTCGAGTCTCAGGAAAATACAAGTATATTCATTCTGAATGGCGCCAACATGATTTAGAATCAATTCATCACGTCGCGGAAATATTTTTGTGCCACATTCTTTTATTCTGCTATTAGAAAAAGTTACATTCAATTATGTACCACTTTTACGCAAGTTTGAATTAAGGATTGCGTCACAAATAATGACCCAATTTCCACTCCATATGCCATTTACATCATATTGCTTATTCGTTTTCATTTGTCTGGGTTGCACGTTGCAGTTGTAAAGGAGTTTGACAAGTTCTGGTCTGACATGCTATTGCGCGTATATACTTTCGTGAGATGTTTAAAGGCGTTTCCGAAGAACGGCATAGAATAAATTGGCCTTGAAATTCTCTGTGATCTGAGTTATAAAAGGAAACACACTGCGTCAGAACAGATACGGTTGTCAGATGGCTTAATAGTCTTACCGTTGAGTCATTGTCAGTGAACTCGTGAAGGCTTGCCAGAATTGTGCCAGTCTCATGTAGAGCACATTTCGTTCTGTGAAGACCCGATGACAGATAACTGCGTTAAACGGAGCACACTGTATTAAATGCCTTGATTTTTAATTTTTTCATTTTCACTGTATGGAAGTCCATATTTTGCTGCTTATCAAATAACAACTACATGGTGCATTTTCGACGAATGTCCTTTGTCCTCTACCTACCACATCACACCGGTGGGATCTTCCGCAGTTAACTACCTCCGTCGATCAATGATGCGCAATACTCTCCGATAAACAGCGTGTTTGGCAATGTGCAGCATGTATGCATTCAGGATCGCCAGCTATTTCGTGTACACGCCTTCAGTTTTATCTATATAAACTTACAATTTTATCGCCAAATTAAGATATCTACTGATAAGAATATATGCTCGTTAACGTTGCTTCCTACTCCGATTCTCTTCCTGCGCAATGGGTGCTCACTCGGCGGTTAACAAACAAAATGATAATTTTCTGCCAAATCGATTAACCTGGAGTGGATTTAAATAATAGAAAATAAAAGCTCTGTATTTATAAAATTGCTTCCTTTGGAATTCATATGGTATCTTAAACAAAATAAACACACCTAAAAAGGCAATATCAAATTGTTTCTTTTGTATTATGAGCGATGTTCGACTTTAAGCCAGCTCTATTTACATACCTACCGCACAGGCCGAAACCTGGAGACTTACGTGCGATGATGTCTTAGCTGCCATTTTTATAGGAAATTTGAACAGAAAAAGACTCTGAGTGGGATTCTATGATCCATCTCCCGAGGCTTGCCGTAGAGTTCACTTCTGTCTTCATGACTGCATTTATCTCCTCCTTATCTTTGTGCCCAGAATGCACTCGATCTATGATCCCTTCTGGGTGATCACCTTCCTACTCCGATAATTGAACATTCGGATTATTTCAGGAATTTTCATACACAACTTCGGTTTATCGGATATGCTGGCTTAAATCGCGGAACCTCATTTAGTACTGCCCGGCTCTTGACTGGGCTCTCCCTTTGTGTTTGCATGGTTTGATCGCCATCATTTTTTCAACCGCTTAATTGCTTTACCCAAATCACATTTGCCAGTTGAAACACACTACGTAGTACAGTTGTCCCATCTTTGAAATCATCCAAGTTTGCGGAAAGTTTACGCGCACCTGGAAATATTTGGGTCGCTTTTAAGAATGTACTGACGTGGATTTCCAGAGCTGTTCTTTTTTAGACATTTAATCTCTTTCATTTACAGCTTTTCCACTCGTTTATTGAACGACTTATTTTCAGCCCTTGTTATGCATCCTTTTTAAATAAATTGCCCACCATGTTTTTCAGCTTTAATTTCCGGGCGTGCTCCAGAACCAGCCGTGCGTGACCATCTGTCAACATCGCCTGTGTGACAGATGCGTGCCGGCCTGTATGAATTTGGCGGCTTTCAGCTAATCTCAGCATCGTTGAATGAAGATTACTCGGAACCGACTGCTGTAGGCTTAACCGTGTTCTCGCGCTCAATGACTTCGAGAAAAGCCTAAACTCTCTTTTGATGACATCAAAAATCGACAAGCAACTAAACATAATAATAAAGAATGAAGTCCCTAGACATGAATCAACCGCACATGCAAATATTATTGGATAATTTTAGGAACTGTGTTGCGCTCTTGATAACTACCACGGCAGACATAAACATTGTCGCTTATCAATACTTCCTTTGTTGTGCACAACTCCATAATTGAATTGAGCAAACAACCATCAGAGTTTGCACTCCAATAAGTTGGTTCTCCTTTAGGCAAGTTTTATTGACATACACAATGTCGGCTGGTCAGAAGTACGACATCAACACTTACGTTATACAAATAAATTAATAAAGTTTATCCAACCCTGAGTGATACAGTGAATATTGTATGCACCTATTGGCGCCTACGCTTATGTCCAGATTTTCAGAAAATACTTTGTTTAACCCTTCGATTCTGATCTTTAACAATTTCTTTTGGAGAACCTTGCGTCTAAAAAAACTGTTATTGCTAAATAGCAAATAGACCACAAACAGGGGTAATCTGTTTTCCCATAGATATACCTGATCATTTTTACTAGCTGCTGCGTTATAATCGCCCGCTCATGAATGTCTTCTACAAATATGCTATTGTGCAGTTTCCACAATAATTGTGGTGGTATGAATTTTGCTAATTAATTTCAAAAAATGCGTTGTTTAAATATATGGGTTCTGCAAGACACTGTCAAGGAAATGTTTTACATTTATAAGGATTTATTAGAGACCTCCTGCTTGTTAATGTAACTATTCATCTTCAGAAGTTACCTTAATTGTTAAACGCGGATTAGCGAAATATATATCAGCGACATAGGCTGATTCCTCCAAGTCGTTTGTATAGACAATTAATTTGTTTTCTTACAAGTTCTACAACACCACTTTATGCATTTTGTAAAAATTATTTTCGGTTCGTTTAGCCATGAAGTCTGCATTTTCAACGCAGAAGGTGAAAGGGCTCTTCTGCACGTGTGCATCTTTTTTTTGATCTCAAACCTACCTGGAAGCTCTAACTATAAAATCTCCCCCAGAGATGCGTTAATTAGCAGTATAATTGGTTTGGTTAATTTATGGTCAGTTTGCAAATTGTTGTGTTGCTAAAAGGCATGACTGTATTGCACATTTAGACCAGTTCGGGGTCGATTGTAACGACAAAACTTAAAAGCATATATACAGTGCTTTCTGGGGACTCAAATCTTAGCCGAATCCTCAGTCACATCTTTCGACCTCCAGTTAGTAAGCCCCGTCCTCCCATCAACGTTTCGCTCGTGCCAGCATCATCAAAATTATTCTTCGTTTAAATTCAATCAAATTAGGTATTAAGTTCACTTCTAGTGCACGTATCCATGATGTGGTCAACTAGGAACGCTTGGCAGCGCTACACTGTCCCCATACGTTAGAATGCTTACAAATGGCTTTTCCTTTAGTAGTAATCAGTTTTTCCGCAGTTATTCTTCTTGACGTTTTGACAAACATATGATTGGACGACCGGCCGGCAGTTCGACGGCGCATGCCGATGAAGTCCTTTCTAAAACAGATCATGATTTTCCAGTGCTCAATCAAACGGGGACGCGCAATCATATAGATAGAAATGCACACTGCAACATACTGGTCTTTGTACATGCATGTAAGTGTGTAACATTGCGCCAGACACATTAACAAGCATATTATTTGGATTTGCTAGATCAAGTAAGTTTTTATTACATGGGGCCAACAGGCAAATAAACGAAATGTAACTTTTTCTCCCGTTCATGCAAAGGGAAAAAAGTCGATACCTGGCCTGATTTTGGAATAATGGGCAATGTCTGTAGGAGGCGGACTGCAAACATGGCACAGTGATATAAGCAGCAAAATAAACATGTTATTAATGCGATTTCAGTAGCAGTTTTATAGAAACTTGCGGAATGTGCACGATGTTACCCAAAAGACATTCCAAAATCATAGAATCGGCGGGTAACACAAAGTATTTTCCGAAAATCTGGGTAAAAGCGCAGGCGCCAAAAGGCGCTCAAAATATTCCATTGTATCACTCAGGGTTGGATAAACTTTACTAAATTATTTATATAACGTAAGTGTTGATGTCGTACTTTTGACCAGCCGACATTGTATGTGCAAATAATTCCTACCTGAAGGAGATTCAAGTTATTGGGGTGCAAACTTTGATAGTTGTTTGCTCAATTCAATTATGGAGTTCTCCCCAACAAAGAAAGTATTGATAAGCGACGATGTTTATACCTGACGTGGTAGTTATCAAGAGCGCGACACAGTTCCCAAAACATATCTAATAATATTTGTTTGTTCGGTTAATTCATGTCTTATGACTTCATTCTTTAGTATCATATTTAATTGCTTGTTGATTGATGAGGTCAACAAAACAGAGTTTAGCATTTTCTTACAGTCATTGGGAGAAAGAACACCGCAATGCCTATAGCAGCCGGTTTTGCCTCATCTTCATTTAACGATACTGACATTAGCTGAGAGCCGCCAATGCATACAGGTCGGCATTCAGCTGTCAAGCAGACGATGTTGGCTCTCAGGGCTGCTTCTGGAGCATGCACGTGAATTGAAGGGAAAAAACAGAGCGGGAAACTTGTTCCAAAGGATGCATTAAAAGAGGTAATGTCAATGTGCCCAAAAACAATCCGAATGTTTAATTATCGGATTGGGAATTTCTGTCAGTCATTGGACAGTGCCAGTCTGGCAGTAGGTTTTGAATCGTGTGACAACGGAAGGAGATCTCCCAGATGTAATCAAATATCGAGTGCATTCTGGGCACAAAGTTAAGGAAGAGATAAATGCATTCATGAAGACAGAAGTGAACTCTACGGCTAACCTCGGGAGATGGACTCAACGGTTGGACTATTATGCCATCTGACAACCGTATCTGTTCTGGCACAGTGTGTTTTCTTTTATAACTCAGGTGATAGAGACTTGCAAGTCCAATCTATTTTTTGCCGTTCTTTAGAAATGCCTTCATATTTCGCACGAAATTATACACTCGGAATAGCCTGTCAGACCAGAACTCCTCAAAGTCCTTTAGAACTACAACTTGTGACCTAGACACTTGAAAACGATTAAGATGCCTTCGAATGTCTAGCAATATGATGTAACTGGCATACGTAGTGGAATTTGGGTCATTATACCTGACGTCATCCTTAATTCAATCTTGCGTTAAATTGGTAAATCATTGAACGTAACTTTGTCTCAAAGCGATTAAAAGATAATGGAATTAATTTATTACAAATTATGTTGGCGCCATTCAGAATAATGATACATGTATTGTCATAAGTCCCGAATGATTTCTTAATTTGTTTAAAATAAGGCGGAATTTTATAACGCTAGTTTAATGTAACTTCCATTATTTTCAGATCTATGCATGCGTATGCTTTCGTTGTGTTGCAGCGAAACTCCATTGAGGTCTTTTTGAAAAAAGGTTTAAGGCTGTGAGAATTGTTGCTATATCTAAATCATCTTTTGCCGTCGAATCACAGTTGGCAGTACAATCGAACCATCGTAGAGAACTTTCAAGTATGCATAACGCGTGCAAACACAAGGAAATATTTTGGCTTAAGTTCGTTCTTTTCTAGCAAGGCACACTTATGCATTAACGGAGGAGGTAATTTTTAGGCATCCGGACTGCTCCTTTTGTCGATTTTCCACTCGTTTTTTGGGCCTATTGATTTCATCTCTTCTCGCTCACCGTATTGAAATAAGTTTTCAGCCTGTTCTTCACCTTCAATTTCCGTGCATGGTCCATAGGCAGTCTTACGCGATAATTTGTCAAAATCGTCTGTTTGAGAGAAGAATGCTGGCCTGTATGCATTGGCGGCTTTCAGTCAATATCAACATCTTTGAATGAAAATTATTCGGAACAGGCTGCTATAGGCTTTACTGTTTACTCTCGGGCACTGAAGGCGTGCAAATCCTGACCAAGAATTCGAACATACTACTTAAGCACACAGCCACCAGTCAAGAATCAACCGCCCCATCACAGCTATCTATGGATAT
>CACRXP010000893.1:131217-160218 GCA_902702965.1 Spirometra erinaceieuropaei | reverse complement strand
TTTCTGTGTCGGAAAAAGGGAAACCTAAGGTGACCGCCACGTTATTCTCATTAAAGCAATATCGACTTAGTCGGTGGATGCGGTTCTTTGCAGATCAGTACTTTCGCTAGGCAAAGACAATTTTGCACATGGGCACTGTGGGCGACATGACCAAACACAAAGCTAGTAATTTAAATATGTTCCCTGAATGGTAACAGAGAACCTGAATTTACTTTCAAATAAATGCTCACTCATATGACTCAGGGAACTGGCGTTTGCCCCTAACATTTTTCATGGTAATGTAGGCGTCAGTATTGGGGCAACTGCCGCAAATATATAGTCTATTTCGAGAGAAGATGTTAGTGTCTTACATCACTGTATTGATGCAGAATATCTCTTAGACTAGATTTCGAAAAACATATAAATGTAACAGATAAACTTTCTTAAATATGTTACCAAACCTCATACTTCCGCTTCATTATTGACACTGGAAAAAAGCATTTTCGCGAATTTTTTACGAAACGGTCATTGCAAATTATTGGACGTAAATATGGAAATAACGGCTTACCGCTATTTGTGGTTTTATTGATGTGCAGTAATAGCTGCGTATATCAGACCAACAATTCCTCCTCGCATCGAATTATATCTAAAACATTGTTCTTCTTTTAATATATGTCTTTCTTTACATCAGTTACCTTTGCTCCAAGCGTCCTGAAACTGTGTTTACAGTTTGCGATTTGCGATAACGATTAAAAGTTTCCAAGATTTCTTCCATATTAACGGAGACTCATTTCGATTTGAATTTCAAGTCACCTATTGACCTCTATAGATGTCGTCGTTTTAGAAAGATGAGACATTCGTCTGGTACAAAATAAAGCCAATTTTGAGTTATGCTATATTTTTGCTGTACTTAGATGCCACTGACAATATGAGAGCACTGTTTGCATATTCACCTAGCACTGCTTAACATAAAAAGCATTTGAATTATCGCCGAGCGACCAGTACTTGAGCAGAGCTCACTGGCAGAGGGTATGCGTTCTCAAAATAGCGCTAACAACCACCTCCGCTTTCACTTCAAACGCCTTACACATGAGCTATGTACGACACACCCTTCTGATCTCCTATCGATCGATATAGCATTTAATGGCTGTCAAAACGAGCAGAGATTTCAGAAGAGCGAGTCTTATTTTGCTGTAAGTAAGATAGAATTATATTTTTCATATAAAATGGCGTACCCTACGAATATTTGTTTCTCACTTAGCCTAAGATGGCAATTAAGTGTGATGGAATGTCTTCGTCTGAGTGTTAAATTTGCACAAAAATATGAGACCCATAATTGACGTAAAGACTATTCCCGACAAAGCAGTCGGCTGCATGAATAATCAAACAGGACGCATTTGGCTGCAGCGAAGACCATACGTTCTCACGAGAGAGAACGCGATACGGAGAACAAAAACATACTTTATATTTCACTTCATTGGATAGTTTAACTAACCAAAAATGATGTTGTGGACCACGGTTTCAATTCAGCTTGAAGCAGAATTTACGAAACCATACGTCCGTTTGACAGGTTAGAGTACGATTTCTGCTCAGGAATTGAACACTTTGTCAAAGCAGTGTAGCTCCTCTGGGGAGGGCTTGCCGCCTATCTGTTTGTCTTATGGCTTTTTGTTTGTTCCGAAAGCCATAAAGCATTTTAGTTTAGTCAATCTCTTGCGAATAAGAACATATCAGCATAACATGCTACTTGATATTAAATAACATTAAGCAGCTGACTATTAGCCTTTTTCGCTGTTGTCTCCTCTAAATTTTGTGAATATTAAAATTAGCAAAACCATCGTCACAAAGGCTGTGGTACCTTTTGGGATTCATAGACGGGTTCAAAAAAAATATTCCTGGATAAGAGTCGCGTCAATTTAGCTAATCGTATCAGAACTACGCATGGCATATAATACGGATTTAAAATTAACAGTGCAAAACACTCAACGGGGTCAAACCGTCGGTGCCAAATCAAGCTCAAATACCTGTACTGAGTTTCAGCCAGTTAGGAGAAATAGTCGAAGATAGTTCCCCTTGAACAAATTTAAAAATAGGCAATGTTTGAAACTCTTGTTGAACATTATTTACACATGGTTGTGCTTGCAAAATGCCAGAATGGCTTTTCATAATGAAGAAGTTTGCAATTTTCAAAATATTAATTTCTGATTAAGCAGACGAGATATCATAATCACAAGCTCTTTCCGTTAGGCTCAAGTTAGCCATTTGGTGAGTTGGCAAAAATCAGCAGCAGTTTGTTTGTTTGTCAAGTAAATAAGCGAATAAAATAATCTGCCCGTTTGTGTCCATTTAACGATCTCCAGTTAAAGAACACTGAACACTTATTGTCCTGGTGAAAACTGGGCCGTACCAATGTTCGGGGGACCAAATTTACTTAAGTGGATTAACCATAGAATTGCATATACAGTTACCTGAAGCCCTTCACTGTGGATAACAATATGGCATAAAAACTCACAAGCAAACCTACAGAAGTGTCGAAGTCTAAAATTAAATCCTTACGAGTGTGTTTTATGGTTTGGCGTAGCTACCCTGTCTTGCTCACTACCAAATGGCCTACCATTAAGAGTGCTGTCAGACGCCTACAAGGCAATCAGATCAAAATGCAAATGCAACATATTTCAAAATGCCTGGACCCTTTTTCAAGAAGTACTTTCAATTTAGTGCAAAGTTTTATCAGCACTTGAAGGGCTTAAGAATGGGCTCGCCTATAACGGGTCTCTGTGTCTAACTGGTATAACAATAACCCGAAGAGAATGTAATGAGAACTTTTAGGCGAAAACATAAGTTGGGAACGTATATAATCCATTTTTATCATGAAGACTGCCAAAGTTAAGCAACCGCATCAGAGTCCACGTTATTTTATACCAGCTATCCAGTCTTCTCGCGAGGAGGCAACAGGAAGTATATTCCCATTTCTAGACGTAAGTATCCAAAAAAGTAGTGAGGAAGAATTTGCCGAAAACGTCGTAATGCCTACGTCAGCATTAAGTACGATATGAATCATCTTGCGGCCCATAAAAGGGACTGCTTCCGAACCCGTTTCCACCGGGCATTTGGCAATTACAGCAGCAATAATCTAATTAAAAAAGGACTCACTTTCTTGTTCTGCTTATTCCGGCTCAACATATACACGGTCAGTTTTGTAAGAAACTGTCTCAAATATCAGAGACAAGCACAAAGCTTCGGTCCTAATGGAAAACCAGATGTGCGTAAATTCTACTTCCTACCCTACATGCCTTAAATTTCTAAAGCATTTGATCGGCAATTAAATCGGCTTGGGATCTCCACTGCCCATAAGCCGGCTTCGTCCCTACGCCCGGTGCCATCTCCAGTAAATGATTTTAAAATAGCAGCAAAGTAATGCTATCCACCGCATTGTGTATGCTAACTGCTCTTCCACTTACGCTGTTCATTCAGGACGGCGACTTGCAATGCGCATGAAGAATATCAAATGCCCATCCGCCGACGTAACCCCTTGTCACTCATGTTTACTCACGCCCTTGATTGCGATCGTCGCTTTTATTCGGACGAATTAAAACAGGCTTAAAATTTGCTCGAATCCTGGTATTCTGGCATGCGCAGCATAAACCGCCACGTAGATATGAAAGCTCATTACGAAAGTCTGCTTGCCCGGCTCAATGATCTGGGCCCACGAGCTAAATGCAGCCGTTGATAAATGATGGGCCGTGTGGAATCCAACTGCATTGCCACCTCGTGCCACAGACACGGCCAACCATATCTGCAACACTTAACACCACCGACATCGGCGATTAGAATTCTGCCACCATGCCACACAGGCGGCCATTTTTTCCACAATCTGCAATCCCGTTGAATCGCCATCACCTAGCCCATAACAAAGACAGATGCAAAAGATCACGTTTATTTCCCCACACAAATGTTTGCACACTTATATACTAAGTCGTCAAGCACACACACACGACGACGACAGTTCGACCATCGATTTCGATGATGTCCACTGTGTGCCCTATGGACTGCAATGTGGGAGCAGGGACAGTAACTTACGCAGGGGTTTATAGTGCCAATAGACTTGCGTAGCATCTACCTATACACTCTCCTCCTCCCATGCCTGAGCCCGGTGTCAAGACCAAGTCAAGAAGACCGGAGACGGAGGAGGCCGCAGGTGGATGGCTCGAACGGATCCTCGCCTTGGCGTTCCACCACATCCCCTGGTCCACACAACAAATGATCATGATTTCAACCAACAAAACAGAGATTTGGAGGCTGACACGGCCGAAGCCGCACCTAGGCGTGCCGCCAACACCTGTCTCGGATCTTACACTATGTTAGGAGTGCCATAAAGACCACATTAAAAAAGGAGCCATTGCAGCATGACTCTCAGACCGCCTCCAGTGAATGAGGAGGTCCTAGGTACCCCGTCAGTTGGCAACCTTCCAAGCCACGGCTTTTAGCGCACCGTGATAGCTTCAAGCGCGTCAGATTGTTTATAGTGAGGAGAAAGGGCGATGAGTCGTTGGCCTCACTCTCCGTTCCCATCCCCACACCCCAGCCGCTGTCTGAGCCGGTCAGCAGACTGGAGTGGGAAATGGGCGCGGTGGCTGACACGGTCGACTGACCATGCCTGCGCGCGCCACAGCACGACCTGGCCCCCCATACACACACAAACACCAGGATTTCACACAACGGGGGTTGATCGGCGTGTCTCTCGCTTGCGTGAGGGGGCCGTGGAAGGTGCTGGTTCAGCCCGTCCTCAGCCCACCAGTCCGCCACTCCACACAATACACACACACGACGGGACGGACTGCGTTTCTTTTCCCCACACAAATGCTTGCACAATTATATACTAAGTCGTCAAACACACACACACGACGACGACAGTTCGACCATCGATTTCGATGATGTCCACTGTGTGCCCTAAGGACTGCAATGTGGGAGCAGGGACAGTAACTTACGCAGGGGTTTATAGTGCCAGTAGACTTGCGTATCATCTACCTACACTCTCTCCTCCTCCCCCGCCTGGGCCCGGTGTCAAGACCAAGTCAAGAAGACCGGAGACGGGGGAGGCCGCAGGTGGATGGCTCGGACGGATCCTCGCCTTGGCGCTCCAATCCGCATCCCCTGGTCCCCACACAAATGACCAGGATTTTGACCACAAAACAATGGGGTGATGGCAGTGGTCCAGTTGTGCGACGATTGCCGACAACAGGGTCTGCCAGCGCACCCCGCAAATGTTGGCATTTGTTATTGCGCACAGATAACGCCTGCCAGAGTCCGATGTGGCCCCCGTGTTGGTCCAGCGCATCTAACACGTGGCCAGTCTGCTTTTCGCTCGGCCAAGCACTTGGGAGCCGTAAAAGTGAAATCGATTATTATTTTACAGACTATGGCGCCGTGTGAGCGTACATCTCTTTTCTTTACGGCTAAAGTGCGCTCATGCTTGCGCTTTTTTAGTCGTTTAGTTGCCAGGCCGCCGTAACTGATCTGACAGTCAAGGCATTTAACAAAGTTGATGACGCCCCACGTCCTCAGGGGGCAGCTTATCCCAAGGCTGCTTTATTAATCGGCGGATAGTGGTCTGCGGTCGGTGTCGAAAGCCCCCGTTGAGTGGTCTTATCATACGCTCAGTGGCCTCTCAGAGACGTTCCACATGTAAGTCAACACACGGACTAACTCAGGTTTTTGGTTCGGTTCACCGTGTGCCTTTGAAACATGCATTTGTTTGCAAAGGAACGTGGATATCCTTTGAAAAAGAAGAGGTGCAATAGGGACGCCCGCTCTTGTAGCTTATCGGCCTCTGTGCTGCAGTGCGTGTTTATGCGGCGAAAAGGTGTCCGGCGGCAACTGCGTTTATGCGAGAAGGGGTAGTTGCTGTTTAACTGTAGTTTTTTATCTGTGTCTGTAGCATTTCGGAAAACACTGGTCTGGCGGGTTCAATTTTCCTGCTTCGATACTCGCACGTCGAGGAGAGAGAGCGCCCTGTCATTTTCTTCCTCCAATGTGGATTTGTGGAATGAAGGAGTGCCATTCTCTTAAAGGCCTCCTTTGCATCTCGGTGTGGGAGTAGTAGTATACTACTAGCTGCCTTTTGGCAGTCAATGAATATAACGCACCGATCCGCTGCGGTTGACGGACTTCGGCCCAAATACGCATGCGTAAAATTCTCGGTCTTTGCCTAAAGACCTTGAATAGACTGATCTACTCTAAGTTCGTAGAAAATTTCCGAGGAACTGAAAGAGCCAAAACTGTATCGTCCAAATAGGGCACCCAAAATTGTGGCTTATAGGGCCGAAATACACGAGTTTCCAGTTTTTGCAGAACCGTCTTTACAAGATAGCTGGAGATCGGGAATTCCATCGACTGTGCCTCCTAAGGGAAAGAGGTGAACAATGAGATGACTTCAAAGGATACCATGATCTCATGGGGGCTATTGTCACACATCGGAAATTTGATGACAAATACGACCAATAATGTGTAGGCACCCCAATGAGATCATAAATATTTGAGCTGCTTGCAAATCTAATGTGGCGGCGACTATAGCAGCGTGTTATAAAAACCGAAAATTTGGCTTTGTTACGTAGATTACAAATTTTTCATCATCAAAACCATGGAACTTGAGCGACTGCACCAGAACGTATATAGCGTCTTCATGGTTATATAGTTTACTTGCGAAGAGGCAACGGGAGATACCCTCCCTGTTTTAGATGTGAGTATGCAAATACTTAGCGATGCAAACTGGAAACAAACGTCCACCTAAAAGTCTAGTGTCGAAATCATCCTAAAATTTGGGTGCAATCATCCTGAGACCCATAAAAAAGCTTTGTTCGCACTCTTTTCCATCGAACTGACCGTGTCTTTAAAAGTGATGAATTGATAAGTAACTGGCCTACTTACATCGGCTATTCCGCGCCAACGGATACACGGCCAGCTTTGTAGAAAAATTTCCCAGAAGCCAAAGACAACCCCGAAGTCCCGATTCTAATGGAGATCGTGTGCCGCGGAAATTCTATTCACTGCTGTACATTCAAAAAATTTCTGAAACACTCTGCTGACAATTAACACGCTTTGTCATCTCAATCGCATACAAGCCCCCATCTTCGCTTCGCGGATTATTATGCAGAGTAAAAGACCTGGTTTCCATAGAACAACTGACTAACGTCATCCGCCGCATCTCGTGCGCCAACTGTTTTAGTGTTCATATTGGCCATACGGGCCGAAGTCTTAAGACTAGCATTAATGACCACAAGTCAGTTCCTCCGCCGCCGCCTCTGTCCATGCTGTTTGCGCACGCCCTTGAGAATGGCCACTGATACAATTGGGACGCTACTGAAGTGATTGTAGTGGCTAACACCAGACGGGCGCGAGAATTACTCGAAGTGACAGTCTTGAAGGAGCACTCGGATCATTCGTCGGCCGTGCTGAAGTACTGCGGGTCTCGCCAGCTCTGTGTTGACCGGAGGTTTGTATGAAACGCACTTCGGCAGCACATTGTTGTCGAGACACCTGTGCAGAAATCGAATCTGCGCATATGTGGACGACTCTCGAAGGGCAAAGGTTTCCCACCGTCGAGCCGATCGGAGCGCTTCGCGCCCAAAAAGATTGCTTGTTGACCGGAGGTTTGTATGAAACGCACTTCGGCAGCACATTGTTGTCGATACACCTGTGCAGAAATCGAATCTGCGCAGATTACTCGCAGCTTGGCATTCGGATACGACCAGCACCAACCGCCACGTCGATAGAGACGCGCACTGCGAGGGTTTACTTTCGTGCTCACTGACTTGTTCCCACGTTCTAAAGACTGCTAATCTCTGCTCGGCTACTTATGATTTTGCAGTCTCGCCACCCCACCCTTGGGACACAGCGAACGGTAACCGAAACTTCCAAAACCTTTAACATCGGCACACTGTCCCCTGGCCTCATCCCGCGTCAATTACCGGCCACCTGCATTCCCACTGATCTGCAATTTCGCAACCCCTGCCTCACCTACAACACGGAGATCCCAAACGGTTCTCCCTTCCCCCCGCCCCAACGCTAACCGTATCTCGGTGTCCACCACTCTCACGCATCGGCTGCCACTCTGTCAATACGAGCGAAGATGCAAGTTCCAGGAACGAGGTGATAAGAAATAGACGCGCTCGCTGTAACAAGAGCTTTATTGGCCTGACGCTTCGGATTTTTGCTCGAACCCATCATTACAGAGAGTAACAGAAACAAGTTATTCGCGCACAGGTAGTTACAGTATCTATGGCATGCAGTCGCTATGCTATTGTATACCTATGCTAAGTAACCGCTCTCCCCTTCGTCATGAATTGTTGCCCGCCGGTGCGCTAATGTCTTGACGTCCGGCATGCAAGATGATAATTGCTGAAATAGCATCATCTGTGATAGATACTGGCGTAATAATTGCTCGGCCATCTGGCTCACTGGCCTGCGCGCCCCCGGAGTGGATAATTACTTTGGCCAGCCTATGCCTCGGCACGGAATATGGAGTGGGGATATCGTTGCACTTGTTGACGGACTGAGGTCCCATGAACCATGACTCAAGCAACTCGCGGCTCACGTGATTGTCTGCTCTCGTGAGAGTTTCGGCCTCATCGAGTTTGAACGTGTGGCCTGATCACGTCGAATGAGCCGCAACTTGAGAGCTGGCGACATTTCTCCACATCGCTGCCGCGTGTTCGGCAAGTGGCGTTCGCAGCAGTCTTCCACATTTTCCGAATTAAGTACTTTGCTCGTAACTGCACCAGACTGAAGAAGCTTCTTGCCATGACAGTGGGCCCTTTGGTCTCGTCTTCTGACCCCTTATTGTGGTTTCCCGTCTGTGTGTGACTTCGAACCCAAGGGGAGCGAGAAGGCGACTGACGGCCTCGGAGACCTTCCTGATGTACTAACAAGCTCGTCAAGATATAGAATCGCTGTGATTATTTCGCTCGTCTCGTTTGCACAATCACAGGTTGACGAAGTTGCGCGCGTAAATATTTTCTCTGTAAACAGGTTGAAGTTAATGCAATTCGGCAAACTTTTCTTTCGGTACGTTGCATTGCGTTTCCACACGCTCATATTGCGTCCATACACAACCGCCTTTTTTGCTGATTGGGTGTTAGCTGGTGAAGTTAATATTTGCGTCTTATCTGTCGCCACTAAAAGATTCGTAGCAGCCAAGGGCAACCAGGAAGGCCAGCTGGTTGTTCTCTTCCTCCTACATCGTAAACTCTATTCCAGGAAGACCGTATTCAGAGGTTCCTTGAATGTCACCAATTGGTCCCGGTCGATAACGACGAAGGTATCATCCACACACAGGTCCCAGATCTTCGGTCTGTGGTGTTGGAAGACCAGCGACCCTAACTGTTCCAGGATCGCCTCGGAGATGAATCCCAAAATCGGCTAAGGCATTGGTGTGCCGTTCACCCGTTCGCAAATTGCCACGTCGAAGTTAAAGGTACGTTCTCAGACAGAACTTCAGGTGCTGAAGGACTTGGGCCTGCCCATCACAATTCTCCTTGTCACGGTATTTGCCTTGTACGAGTAGCTCTACGGTTTCGATTGCCAGATCCTGGGGGAGAAAAGTAAAAAGGGACAAGACATCAAAAGATACCATGACGTCGTGTGGCAAGAGACTTACATCGCCAGGCTACTGAAATAAATGGGTTGATAAGCAGACCGTGGTTTCCGGATTAGCGGTCAGAAATTTGAGACGCCGAAATATTCCCTTACCTAATCCGTACCTTAGAGTGCCTTTGAGCGACACTATGGGTCGAAGAGAAGCGACCTCTTTGTGCACATTAGGGAGGTCATAGAATCGGGCCAAAGACGTATCTTGGGGTCTCGCCGTGCGACTTTCAGTCGGTGTTATTGCAGCTGGGTTCTCCAGGGCCAACAACGTAGCATTAGTCGCGCCTGTCGGCGCTTTTACAATGTTCGTTGCACATGGGACATATAATTGGTAGAGAGGGCGCTCACTGATTGTTCTTACGGAACTCACTTCCTCCGTTGTGCTTATGGGCTCTCTGTCCAGTCCGACCAGCAGCCACACCGTCCACTGAAAGCATCCAATTGCTACCTCCCACGCAATTGGGAGATGTGCATCTCTTGCGCTGTCTCCATGCAGGTTCGTCTGTCACATGCGTGATTTAACCACGAGACAATCACAGTGCGTCAAACGCGGTGACTTGGATGGCTGATGACAGACGCCCCCAAATCAGTACACTCAGTGTGAGTGTGTGCATCGGAGTATGTGTGTGGGGGTTTGTGTGGAGTGGTGGACTGGTGGGTTGAATGCCAGACTGAAAAGGCTCTTTCTTAACCTGGTCTACGCCTTTCTCCCGCATGCGAGATGCACGCCGCCTAACCACGCCATGTTAAACTTTAGTGCATGTGTTTGTGGGACCAGTTCATGCACGTGGCGCGCGCAGATAAGATTGCTCAATATGTCAGTCACGGCAAGGGAGAGTTAAGTCGACGGCTCGGCGCATATTCCTTACATTAAACAATCTGATGCGCTTGAAGCTACCACGGCGCGCTAAAAGCCGTGGCTTGAAAGGTTGCCATTTCAGAGGATAACTTGGACCTCACATTTGGCCGAGTGTTCTGTATTTGTTTGGACTGGCCCTTGGCTTGTCTAAGAGTCAGGCTTCCATGGCCTCTTCTTAATGTGGCATTTATGGCAACCCCACTCCGTGTAATCCCAGTCAGGTATGTCGACACGCCTAGGTGAGATCCCACCGCGCCAGCCCCTTTTGTTGTTTTTGGTCTAGTAGCTCTAGGCCCAGTAAGAGGACGCACCGCTGGAGCAACGGTTGATAGCATTTGGTACCGTGAGGCATGCTTCCAATGTATGTCTTATTACTTGGTTGTTATCTCGGTCGACGATTTTGGCGTTCTTTGAAAGGTCCATGCTGCACACCTTCTGCTACCAGCTGGGGCTTATGCATCCTACCCCCTGCGTTTCCAATTTGCTCAGGCGGCTATACTGTCATTTGCCGGTTTCCTCAATGTCGTTTGTGCTACGAGCACTGCGTCAGGCATGACAGACAGCATTAGTCGTTTCGCCTTCCGAAAGTAATTCATTGGATCTTATTAACAGATGCTTTATTGTCGGCTCAGATATGTGGGCGACGCCAATTCAAACTGGTTGTAAGAAAGAAGCGCCTGCGTCGGATTCGTCTTCAATAGACGGCAGCTCTCACCAAATTTTCGAACCGATAACCTTGACTGTTTATAAACAACGGTGAAATATACATTGGCTGTGAACACCCACCGAAAACAACGGAGAACGGATGTTATGTGGTCTTCGGAAAGTTGATTTCACTTCTTAGCGTGCGCTGGTAACTAGACCTGGGAGAAAATCTAAGGTTCAAAAATATTCCTGCAGAATATATGCTTACTATAGATTTATCTATCTTACACAATCCCCACTTTTCTCAAACAATCAAACGTAGACTCGTGCTCTGATTAGATTACATAATTTTTAAATGAATGAGCTGTCTCGCCTGTGCTTCACGCTGGAGACATATTTAGTGCCTCATTAGGCCGAAATAGCACACTAACACATATGAATGTTGATCAACGCATTGTGATTGAAAGCGGCTTCTTTAATACCAACGGCACCAATCTTCCCTCATGCGAGATTTCCCTACTGCCGTGTGTCATCTCACGTAGGGCAAGACACGAAAGATTTTTAGTCTTTGTTCCTTCTCACTGTCCGTCTTCGTGTGCCTTCGGTACAAGCATTTGTTCACAAAACTGCGCCGATATCCATTGGCAAGGAAGAGGCGCCCTTTCGGATTCTGTGCTGCAGAGTATGTGGATGCGGCGAAAAAGCGTCCGGACATAACTACGCTTATGCGACAGGGGTGATTGCTGTTGTAATGAAGAATTTTCTCCGTGTCTGTCGCCTTTCGAAAGACACCAGTCTGGAGGGTTCCGTCTTCCTGCCTCGAAACCTGGATGTCGAGGAAAGGCAGCACTCCGTTATTTTCTTCATCTATGGCAAATTGGATTTGTGGAAAAAATGAGTCTAATTCTCCTTTAAAGTTTTCTTTCCCGTCTCGGTGTAAGATGACAAAGGTGTTGTCTACGTAGCGCATCCAGAATTTCGGCTTATATGTCTGGGAGACCCGACTTTCCAGTTAATGCAAGACCGCCTCAGCCAGTTAGCCGGAGATTGGGGACCCCATTGGGGCTCCTTGAATTTGCCCGTAAACGTGAAGTACGTGTGTAAACAGTAGTCCAGTAGTTCCATCGCGTGCCTCCTCTTAAAAGGTTTTCCTTCTTCGTCGTACCTTTTCTTCAGTAGGCCATCGACAGCTCTCATGGCCAATTCTTAAGGCATGGAGGTGAATAGAGAGACGACGTCAAAAGATACCATTATTTCGTCGGGGGCTATTGTGACGCACTTTAGTCTTTCCAGGAAGTGTGTTGGCGATACAGCTGTGTGTTCTGAGCCGTCCGTCAGCTTCTTCAAATGCTTGATAAGCCATTTAGCCAGTCCGTATGTAGGCGTGCCTTTCAGCGACACAATGGGCCGTAGGGGAACATTTGGCTTGTGGATTTTTGGCAAACCATAAAAGTGCGCTAAGGCAGCATCTTGTGGTTTCATTTGTCTCCAATCCTTTTCTGACATTGCCTTTTCGTTCCTCATCTGCTTCAGGCTCTTGTTGATTTTGCCTACCAGTGCTTTCATGGGGTCGGAGTCGATGACTATATACGATTGGTTGTCATTTATTAGTTGCTGCGCTTTGGCAACCTACTCCGACTTGTCTAGCACTACGGTTGTCCGCCCTTTGTCTGCTGGAACAATGACAATTTCTTCGTCCCCCTTTAGTTCCTTGATAGCCATTTCCTCTGCAGGGGAATGGTTCGGCGAGGCCTGCGGGATATGACGAGGGACGCGACTCGTTGGCGAATCACGTTCTTTGAGTCCTTCGTGGTATTCTTTTTTGAGAGTGTCGCTTCTAGTGCAGCGATGAAGCCCACTGGCTTTGCGTCTCCTGTGTTGTAACTGGATTCATGTTGAAGCACTTTAACTTGGTGTAGTCCCTTGTAGTTCCTATGAAGCCAACTACGTCGGGGATACTGGGAAAAGATTGCAGACCCGTATGGACGAGCACGCAAGAGCGGTGCGGTCGCGCTGGTTGCGGAACATTGCGCAGCTTTTGACCATGACTTCGCCTTCCAAGACGCCGAAGTTTTGGGCCAAGGGAGCGATCAAAAGGTCAGGGAGAAGCTCGAAGCCTGGCACACCACAACTACTTCGATCAACCACTGCGTAAATTTGCCGGCCGCCTGCCAAGCCCTACGGCGAAATTCAATATGAAGGACTGTCGACGAGGCGTCAGGCCGGAGACGGCAGCAGTCGAACCCAAAACCAGCGGGAACACAGACTGGCATAGACAGGAATCGGGAACCGACGAAATCAGGGGACAACCGGCGACGAACACAAACCCAGGAGACCGCCTTCTGGTTCCGAACACAGACAGACGCCAGCCCGTGGTGAGACCGCCCGACAGTGACAAGACCCCCCAGTCCGACGTCAACATTTGCAGGACAACCGCCATCAACACGCTTACGGTCAGATGTGAACGAGGCGGCGAGCCGAGATCCCACGACAATTACAGGAACCCCCAACCCGACGTCAATACTATCATGGTAACCACCGTCCACGCGGGTACGGGCGGGTGCGAACAGGGCAGGAAGGCGAGATGCGCGGAGGACAGAAAGCGGACAATGCAAATAAGAGCAATGGCCGCGGTGGCCCTGATGCCGCCCCCCTTTTCACACCCGACAAAGGATGAGGAGGAACCGTTGCCGCCATGACAACAAATCGCCAAGCCTTGAGATGCATCGCGCAGGCAGTCAGTGACACGCCAGCACGAAGACCAAAACCCTTAAATACTGTGACGTGCAGTAGGCAAACCACCTCCGATGATGGAAGTTTGTTTGCTTTCGAAACGTCAGGCAAATATACCTTAGGTTACTGCGATCGCCTTATCTTATCATACATATTTATATATATATTAGAAAATGGGCATTCCAGGAAACATAATTCGAGTAAAAATGAGTCCACAGGGAAATCGAACACAATTTATCTTGTAAATTTTCACGCAGGGTCGCCGGGTCCATTAAATGGCGGAGAAAGGCCGACAATTCCCAGTGGCCATTTATTTTGATGATCGATGCACCAATCGGCTCATTGATCTAAACGTCACGTACACTAATCTCATGGGAAAATGGAAAACGTGAAAGACAGACAAAACGTGACGTCAGCCCACAGCATCTACTTATCCAAGGCACTGACAATACAATATCGATTTTTCGAGCATAAAAATTCTTAACCGTTTTTCACACTTTCTACACGTTTAACGAAGACTTGAGGAACCAGCGTTGAATCAAACAAATCAAACAAAATTTATTCTGTAAACTCAGTGCGCAGGTGCAAGCGCAGAACAATGAGAATTATGCGGAGCTTAAAACAACTTACAAAAACTAAGAGTATACTATCTTTCAGAATAAAATTGGGAAAAACGCGCAAATCGCCAACAAATGTGCCTAGTGTATTATCTTAAAATATGAGCGAATTAAACAGTTTAAGTAATTTCGGTGGGACAATTTATAATGATTTGGTCCTCTTAACGGACAGTGGTTTTTGTAGGTTACCGGTAAAAGTATCGCGACCTTTTTTAAATAACAGATTATTATTCATTGCAACATTTAATCCCATTACCCAAGTTTTGCAGCCTTTTAAATAGAAAACCCATTTCCGAATTTTAGTCGACATTCCATGGGACAGAACAGTTACTGCAGTTTGCATTCTAGCATTTGTCACATGGTGAGTCCAACGACTCTTAATCTGTTTTACTTGATTACTGTCTAGTAGACAGCCGTGAAATGATTGCGGCATGATGTTTGATGACTCCGTAAAATATATTTTAAGAATCGGTGCCCTGCATATCCAAACATAAATAACAGCAAATAAATGTGTCGCCTTCGACGTGGTAACAGGTTTTTAAATTGGTCCACCATAAAATGCATAAGAAATTTATTTCGTGATTTATGTGTCCGTGATTTAAATGACACAAACCTGGGCAAAAAATAGAAAATCTGATATATTGGAAAGTACAACAACTTAGTTTTTTATCGCTTAGTTACGGAACAGATTCAACTACAGTCGTTGTCAGACAATGGTCTCCCTCCTCCTAGAGAGTCTGCGCATTAATCAAGCTCCCACATCAATACAATCTTACAACTCGTAAGATTGTTTACCACAGCAAAAAACTATGTGTGACATACCGATTATAGTTCGTAAGTGTTTAATCGAATAACACTACCACAGAGTCAATCGCCTTGTGCTTAGGTTCAAAAATTGCATAGCCAGCCCACCAACGAAACGAGTGTCGAGTAACATCTGACTGAAAATAACGGGTAGCTGTGGCAATGTTTAATGAAGTCATACTTGAGAATTGAAGATGATTGTTTTTTAAATGACCTTTGCCTAAAGCTAGAATGGCCCATAAAGACACTGGCATTGAGTCAAGAGCTTAATATGTCCAAACACGAACGGGCGACTTTACACCACTTGTTCCAGACAGATCTTAAAAATTAAAAATGCAAGTGTATCGTGATACTCTGCAAGTCTGGCATTTATATTTACCGTTTTTCGCTTGTACATTTGAAAAAACGACGAGTTGCCAGATTCTATTTTAGCCGCAAGTTCCAGTTCTTAATGATGGCGATATCCGACGTGCCACAGAACGAATGTCAGGTAACTAAATTTGAGTTTGCGAATTTGGAAAAATGTGTGCTTGACATCGTTCTCCATCGTTGTTTGTTTTAACAGCTTCTCATGTATTTAAAAGTTAAAGTATTACATACGAGGCTACCTGGGATAGTACAGCCTTTGTTTTAAAACATTTTTTGCCCGTTTCTGTCGTTGCTGTTGTGCCGATAGCAATAAGTCCTCATTTAACAGCTGCATTAACAATAAATCGCATAATCTCCTTAAAACATAATTTACTTGTTAGTCACCTACTTCTGATTTTATCCAGAAACCCTAAAATAAACTTTGAGTACTCAATTTGATGGCCATTTGGAAAATTAATATTTCTACGCAGCGCAAATCCTTGAACGCAATAAATGTAAAAATATCAAATTGAAATTTCTTGTGTAAACGAGATACGACGCATTGACGAATCTGTATTCCAAATGACAAAGATAGCCTCTTGAAAAGATCTAGTGATAATCAAAAATAATGCAGTGGCCGTAGTTAGCGAAGGGGGAAGAGCTGTCCATTCCTAAAAAACTGAAATATACGCTAATTGTTAACTGTCAAAACACAAAATCCCATTAGAGGACATATGTGAACTGTGCTTACCGTTACACGTTCAAATTAAAACACTCCTAACAAAAAAGATAAACTTTGTTTAGAAAACATTGTTGCTTTTAAAATCTAGACATTTAAATATAGCAAAGAATGGCTTATAAAACAAACCTCTAGTGGGTCGTATTCAGATCTGCAACGTATTTAATTGGAGAAGAATTAAGACTCCGCAAAGGGAGACCGGAATAAGCAAAAACATTAAGTAAACACTAGTGTGCACTGACTGCGTGCAATAAGGGCAGGGAAAGTCTGTGACGTCCAAGTACTTTAAACGAACCCCAGAAACAAATATACAAAAAATTGACCGGTCCTCACCTCAAATCAAAGGCGTCTGTATTCCAATCACTAAAAAAATAGTTTCGCATAACGCTCATTAGTATCTTGAAGGAAATGTGCTATATATTTTAACTCTCATGCGGTCTACTTATCCTTCTTGATAACATTTGTACTGTAGAAAATGTAAAACGCCTGCCATTATCGACAGAAAATAAAGGAAGGGTGCAAACTTCAAATGTTATATATTTCAATAGATCGCTCACTTTTTACTTCTTCGGCTTAAACCTACGATGAGTAAAATGATGAGGAGGAGAACGATCAGAATTGCTATAACTACGCCTGCAATCTCACCAGCATTGAGGTTGTTTGAATCTAGAAAACAGTAGGGGGTTATTAAGAGATAGGTCTTTATATGCAGATAATAGAGATGAATAACATTTCAACATCAATTAGGTCCGTTGATTTTAACAATCATTTTACATTTTCTGCTGTTATATAAAGCCTCAAGAATTAAATGTCAAAAACAATTATCCAAGCCCGGTTTTGATGTATACTGTATATGCATGGAGGTTCTACATTTCAATGTGACAGAGATCGTACATGGAGCAATAATTAGTCCTGATGAGGAAATACTGTACGGAGTACATTCCAAACAGGGAGGTGGTAACTTATTATATAGCATTTACAGTAAACGCAAAACAGATCCTTTCGGACAGAGTGAAATACGCAGATACATATGCAGAAAAGCATTAAGGGACAAGTAAGAGCCGTAACAGAAACTTAAACGGAAGTTATCCCACACTACAAAGCAACCACCCTATGGCTCACAACCGGAGCGCTGTTAACACCCTAAGTAATCGAGCAAAGACACATTGCTCTGAGAACAAAGGGTAAAAAGAAGAACTCAATTATCTGTTCAACCTATCTTCCTAAAATGGCTCCCCTAGGGATTTTGTACGCCGATGCATGAAACAGCAGGAATCAAAAAATGAGAGAAGGAACCAGATTCTTCCGTTCAGACGCCAAAACTAAAACAGTGGCGAACGCTTCCCTACATTAAAAATGTGTCTGAACTCGTTAAAAGACACCTGAGGAAGCACGAAATACAGTTAGTTCACAAACCGACGACAACGCTACGCAATGAGCTTGTAGACCCTAAGAATAGGGCTGGCTATTTAAATAAAAAAAGAAGTAGTTCATAAAAATGCACGTGGCACTTGTAATGCAGCGTATTGTGGTCAAACCGGAAAATCCGCCTCTACACATACTTATCCCAAGTCGCCATGCATACTCTTGAAACTGGACACAAATTCGCTTGGTATATAACACGCATTGTCGGTTCCTGCCCACATAAGAAAGGCCGAGAATTCCTAGAGGCTTTTCACTCTGATGATTCATGCATCAATCGACACATCGATCTTGACGCCAATTACACAAATCTCACGGAAAAATGGAAAAGGTAATAGCCAATCACGACGTGACATCAGCCCACAGCATTAGCCCATCCTCAGCCCTGACAAAGCGATATCGATTTTTTGGGCGTGTTTAAATTTTGACTGTTTCTTCACACTACATACACGTCTGAAGACGAGGTGGCATCCAGACTCGAAAATTTACGAAATAAAGTTCGTTCATTTTCCCAAAGGACTCATACTTCGAAATATATATATTGACAGATCAGGTAACGGAACGTGCTTCTTCCGATGTGCATTTAGGCCGATACTAGAACACTCAAAGGCACACACAGCGACTAGTTTTATAAGTAAATGAGATACTATCGACAAAGACAAAGCAGACCCGAATGGTCATTTCTGGCCTCTTAGCCGTTATCATAATTAAATCCAAGTGCGGATCGATTGCGATTTGAAACCGCGATATTTCGTCCCGAAGTCTGACTCTCTATCACTGAACCACGGGCGCGGTGTCCGGTCGGCTGTGATCGGGAATACCTATTCTAACAGATGAGCTCCTCAATTAGGTTTAACGAACATGCTCTTAACGCTGTTCTTTCGGGGACATATATATATATATATATATATATATACTGAAATATAAAAATTCGAAGAAACATAAGTAGCATTAAAATGAGCGCGATTGGGAACTGAGAAAAATGTCGGATCCGGTCCCCAAGTTCGTCGTCAGATGTGCAGCAAGTGTAAAAAACGGTAAAAATGTAAACATGCCGAAAAAATCGGTATTAATAGCATTCTGCCTATATATCATGCGCCGCTGTGCGGCTGCTGGTTGGGCTCGAGAGAGAGCCCTTAAGGCACAACGGAACGAGTGAGTTTCGTATGAACGATCGGTGAGCGCCCCCTACCACTATATATATATATATACGTCGATTTTCCGACGAGCCATCTCCTTTTATTATATCGCCTCGGAATGCATACTACCTCCATTATTCATCATAATTTTGGGCGTCATACGCTTATTATTACCAGACGCTGGGAGAAATTCTCACAGAGGCAGGCGAAGACAACCGAACAACTGACTTTCCTTCACCGCTGTCGCGATCATGGCATCTTACCGAAGTCCCTTCGCTTCAAGCCCACTCTACCAAATGAGACAGGAAGGCTACTCGCACGCAAATACGGATTCCGTGTTTTGAGTGTCGTTATATCAGACGTGCACCACCGACTTTCTAGATATGAGACAATAATCTCCGGCCTTAAGAACCAGTGCTTCTCATCCTTACCTGAAGATATCTTCGAAGCCATACTACAACGTATAAATGCGACCTCAACAGATGCCAGAATGAAGAAGCGAGCCGAGTTGAATGATAAACTGCAATCCCTTCTCTGTCCTACCGACAAGTGCAGCATGTCTGCGAGAGTCGTTAACCTTTCGAAAAGGAGTCTAACACCCGCCGAGATAAGCCTATTGTCTAAAGGACTTAAATTCTATCATACCGATGCAGCACCAACAAACTTCCTTGCGAGTCTTGAATCCGTCCTATTGGCTTCTGCTATCCCTGAAGACGTGCGTGCGGACATACGCAGTTGTGCAAGTGGTCTTCTTCGACAAAGAAAACGTCACGGTAACTTGACCGTCCATGAAGAAAATGGGTTGCGATCTCTGAAGACTGATGACAGTATCGTGGTTGTACCTGCTGACAGAGGAGGCACAACCGTCATCATGGACAAGGCTGATTATGTTCGAAAAGCAAACACTATCTTTAATGACAGGGAAGCTTACGCACCACTCGCTGAGAACCCGACGAAGAAGCAGGCCGCGGTTATAAAGAAGAAGGTGAATGAACTCGCTCGACTGAAGCTGATTAACCCAAATGACTCCCAATTCATGACTCTCACTGACCCCCGTATCGCGCAAGCCTATGGCCTTCCAAAAGTGCATAAACCAGATGCACCATTGAGGATAATAGTGCCACTCATCGGGTCGCCCACTTACAACCTAGCCAAATGGCTTTACAGGCATCTGAAGCACCTCGCTGATGGATCACAATACAGCATTACAAATTCTCAGGCATTCCTTCAAAGGATTGAAGGTCTTAAAGTAAGTCCTGATGAAAGTATTGTATCATTTGATGTTGTCGCATTGTTTTCCTCAATACCACATGACCTTGCCATTGAGAGCGTGGCGCAACGCTTACGAGACAATCCCATCGACCGTCCAACACAACACGTTCTAGAATTGCTTAAGCTCTGCCTCAATAACTATTGCCAATTCGATGGCAAATACTACCAGCATGTTAAGGGCACCCCAATGGGTTCACCAATTTCGAGGCTACTTGCAGAACTAGTCTTACAACGACTAGAACAAGATGTTGTGCAAAGTTTCCAACCAAAAACGTGGCTCAGATACGTAGATGACACATTTGTCATCGTTAAGACCTGTGAAGTTGAGCGATTTCACCAGAGCTAGAATGGCGCCTTCCCAGCACTACAATTCACTCGTGAAGATGCAAAAGGAGGCACCCTCCCGATCCTAGACGTGAGCATACAAAAGCTCAGTGACGGCGACATCGCAACAAGCGTTCATCGGAAAAGCTCTGACGCTGAGATCATCCTGAGCTATCAGAGTAACTACCCAGCAGCCCATAAAAGAAGCTGTGTCCGGACCCTTTTCCACAGGGCCTATCGTTACTGCACTAGCGCCGATTTACTCAAAGATGAACTGGCCTACTTGCATCGCTTTTTCCGACTCAACGGATACCCGGCGAGCTTTGTGAAAAATTGTCTCAGACGTCAGCAACAACCACAAAACGTCGACTCTAACGGAGACAGGGTATCAAGGAAATTCTATTCCCTGCCCTACATGCCGAGAATTTCCGAAGCGATCATTCGACAATTAAATCAATGCGGCATCTCCATCGCCCACAAACCGGCGTCTTCATTGCGCACGACATTACCCCGGGTAAAAGACCCCATACCGAAGGAGCAGCAAACAAATGTCATTTACCGCATTCCATGTTCAAACTGCTCTAGCGTTTATGTTGGGCATACCGGCCGACGACTTGGGACCCGCATTAACGAACATAAGTTGGCCATCCGCCGACGGGACCCCTTGTCTCTCGTGTTTGCGCACTCCCTTGCGTGTGATCACCGCTTCAACTGGGAGGGGACCGAAGTGATCGCTAGTGCCAACACCAAACAAGCGCGAGAGTTTCTAGAAGCTTGGCACTCTAATAGCAATAGCATCAACCGCCATGTCGACTTGGACGCTCAATACGAAGGCTTACGTTCACGGTTCGCCGGCTTGAGCCCACCCTAAGCCACCAACTGCTAATCCATGTTCGGCCATGTAGAATATCATGGATTCAGCACCTCCCCCACAGAGTGAACCATGTGTGAAACCCCCAACACCACCCCTAACTTCCGCCACCTATCCAAACACGTTCTTCACCCCCCACACATAAACTCCTGTCTTGTCGATGTAACCTCGATGTCCCCCTGACTCCCTAGTAGGATTATCTCCCTCACAATTTTCATTTTCGTCTGACGACGGGTTGGCGTAACCGACTTGAAAATTCACGAGTATACCTCGATTTTCCGAAGAGCCTTCTCCTTTTATTATATCGCCTCGGAATGCATACTACCTCCATTATTCATATAGATATACATATATTTCGAAGAAGAATGAGTCCTTTGGGAAAATGAACAAACTTTATTTCGTAAATTTTCGAGTCTGGTTCCCCAGCTCGTCTTCAGACGTGTAATAAGTGTGAAGAAACAGTCAAAATTTAAACAATGCCGAAAAAATCGATATTGCTCTGTCATGACTGAGGATGGGCTAATGCTGTGGGCTGATGTCACGTCGTGATTGGCTATTACCTTTTCCATTTTTCTTTGAGACTTGTGTACATGATATCAAGGTCGATGCGTCGATTGATGCATGAATCATCAGAGTGAATGGCCTCTAGGAATTCTCGGCCTTTCTTATATGGGCAGGAACCGACAATGCGTGTTTTATCCCAAGCGAATTTGTGCCCAGTTTCAAGAGTATGCATGGCGACTTGGGATAAGTGGTCCCGCCTCTTCACTGCCAATTGGTGTTCATGTAGGCGTGTAGAGGCGGATTTTCCGGTTTGACCACAATACACTGCATTACAAGTGCCACATGGAATCTTATAGACTACTTCTTTCTTATCCAAATAGCCAACCCTATCCTTAGGGTGTACAAGCTGATTGCGTAGCGTGGTAGTCGGTTTGTGAGCCACTTGTATTTGGTGCTTCCTCAGGTGTCTTGCAACGAGTTCAGACACATTTTTAATGTAGGGAAGCGTTCGCCAATGTTTTGGTTTTGGCGTCTGATCGGAACAATCTAGTTCCTTCTCTCTTTCTTTTGATTCCTGCTCTTTCATGCATCTGCGTACAAAATCTCTGGGGTAGCCGTTTTGGGAAAATAGGTTGAATAGATAATTGAGTTCTTTTTTGTAACCTTCGTTCTCAGAGCAATGTGTCTTTGCTCGATTAAGTAGGGTCTTAACAGCACTCCGTTTGTGACCCATAGGGTGGTTGCTCTCGTAATGTATGATGACTTCCGCGTAAGTTTCTTTGCGGTATACTGATGTCTGGAATGTCCCGTCAGTTTTTCGCTGTACGAGGACATCAAGAAATGGAAGTGTGCTGTTAGCTTCTCTTTCGAGCGTGAACGTAATTCCCGGTAGTGTTGAGTTGATAGCTTTATGCAGAGTTTCTAGTTGATCTCTCTTGACGATGACAAAATGTGTCATCGACGTAGCGTACCCGCAATTTGGGATTCGGAATAGCACTGTGCAGGCCCTAAAGAACCGAAGCTACTTTTCAGTTTTGTCACGCGAGGAAATGAAGGCGTTAAAAACCCTGAAATCTGACAAGCACATTGTCATTCTTCCTGCAGACAAAGCAGGCTCAACGGCAATTTTAAACAAAGCAGCCTACAATAACAAGATGCTATCGTTGTTAGAAGATAGGTCAACTTATATGCCCCTCACCACTGCCCCTACCAAAGCACAAATTTCATCCATTGATAAAGTGCTGAAACATCTTGCAGGAAAGAAACAACTACCAGGAGAAATCGCGAAATCCCTGAGACAAACTGAACCAACAATCGCTAAAATCTATGGACTACCAAAAGTCCACAAACCTGACGTACCATTGCGACCGATAGTATCACTTATCGGTGCACCGAATTACAAAATCTCTAAATGGCTATTCCACAAACTCCATCCCTTAACAAAGGATTGTGAGACTTCAATCGAGAATTCAGTTGAATTCCTAGACAAGATAAGAGGACTCCCTATTGAATCAGATGAGATAATGGTGTCGTTCGATGTCATCTCTCTATTCACGTCCATACCACTCGATTTCGCAAGGCAGTGCACAGAAGAACTCTTACAGTCCTACGACATGGATGTTCCTGCATCTGCCTTGCTTGAGCTCTTGGACCAATGTCTGGAAACGAACTTCTCGTTCGCACATGAATGTTATCGACAGCTGAAAGGGGCTCCTATGGGGTCACCTATTTCTGGATTTTTGGCTGAAGTCACAATGCAAAAATTAGAGACTATGGCCTTACCATTATTCAATCCCAAATTGTGGGTACGCTACGTCGATGACACCTTTGTCATCGTCAAGAGAGATCAACTAGAAACTCTGCATAAAGCTATCAACTCAACACTACCGGGAATTACGTTCACGCTCGAAAGAGAAGCTAACAGCACATTTCCATTTCTTGATGTCCGCGTACAGCGAAAAACTGACGGGACATTCCAGACATCAGTATACCGCAAAGAAACTTACGCGGAAGTCATCATACATTACGAGAGCAACCACCCTATGGGTCACAAACGGAGTGCTGTTAAGACCCTACTTAATCGAGCAAAGACACATTGCTCTGAGAACGAAGGTTACAATAAAGAACTCAATTATCTATTCAACCTATTTTCCCAAAACGGCTACCCCAGAGATTTTGTACGCAGATGCATGAAAGAGCAGGAATCAAAAGAAAGAGAGAAGGAACTAGATTGTTCCGATCAGACGCCAAAACCAAAACATTGGCGAACGCTTCCCTACATTAAAAATGTGTCTGAACTCGTTGCAAGACACCTGAGGAAGCACCAAATACAAGTGGCTCACAAACCGACTACCACGCTACGCAATCAGCTTGTACACCCTAAGGATAGGGTTGGCTATTTGGATAAGAAAGAAGTAGTCTATAAGATTCCATGTGGCACTTGTAATGCAGTGTATTGTGGTCAAACCGGAAAATCCGCCTCTACACGCCTACATGAACACCAATTGGCAGTGAAGAGGCGGGACCACTTATCCCAAGTCGCCATGCATACTCTTGAAACTGGGCACAAATTCGCTTGGGATAAAACACGCATTGTCGGTTCCTGCCCATATAAGAAAGGCCGAGAATTCCTAGAGGCCATTCACTCTGATGATTCATGCATCAATCGACGCATCGACCTTGATATCATGTACACAAGTCTCAAAGAAAAATGGAAAAGGTAATAGCCAATCACGACGTGACATCAGCCCACAGCATTAGCCTATCCTCAGTCATGACAGAGCAATATCGATTTTTTCGGCATTGTTTAAATTTTGACTGTTTCTTCACACTTATTACACGTCTGAAGACGAGCTGGGGAACCAGACTCGAAAATTTACGAAATAAAGTTTGTTCATTTTCCCAAAGGACTCATTCTTCTTCGAATTATGTTTCTTGGGATGCCCATCTTCCAGTACATATATATATTGCTGACAGAAGCGGAGATACGCGTCCCCGGACATAAATGATATGAGGAGACGATCTCTGGAACCATATGTGTATTTCCCAGACGTTTCAAAAGCAAACAAGCTTTCATCATCGGAGGTGAGTGTTGTACCACGACTCACAGTATTTATAGATGGTGATAGTCTCCTTTCAGTGGGTTTATATCTTGTCGGGGCCAGCGTTCGGGTGCTCGCCGTCATCGCACGTGTTCGATCGGACCTAACTTCTTGTCCTAGGCTGACAATCTTCTTTACGACCCCGTTTTCCATGAAAAGGCTTTAAAGGTAGCGTAGTTACGACCTTTAGACTTCTGGCTCGCTGGAGTGCGTATCTGCCCTTTTGTATAGTGTGCGTACACAGCTGCGTTTGTGGGACAACGGGTGCTTGCTGTGGTAACTCAGGATTTGACGCGTATTGGCGGCCTTCCTATACACCATTGTTTTTAAGTGTCCATATGGTTTCCGGTAAACTAGTACGGCGATGAACGGTAGTTCGACCTGCTTTCGGCCTCCATCGTGAACTGAATATCAGTTGACACTGAACTCAGTACATTGTGAAATGTTTGAACCATTTCGCCCTTTATGATGACAAGGGTATCATCTACAAATCGGGTCCAACATTTTGGCCTGTAGGTCTCGAAAACTTCGTTCTCTACCTTTTGGATGACCACTTCTGCGATGAAGCCTGAAAGCGGTGATCCCATCGGCGTCCCCTTGGTCTGTGCGCACACCCTCCCTTCGAAGGAAAAGAAAGTCTTCAGGCAGAATTTCAGCAGTTGAATGTGATGAGTCCGTTTCACACTTTCGTCTGTCTCTTCGTACTTGCATTCGAGCAGTTCGCTACGCGTTTGGACTGTTAGGCATTGAGGGATCGAAGTGAAGAGAGCGGTGACATCGAATGACACCATGACCTCGTTTTCGCTCAGTAGGATGCCTTTGAGCCGTTCTAAGAACTGAGCCGCCTAACAGACGGTCGTGGCTGCGTTCGAGGTGAGAGACCTCAGTTTGCGGAATAGCCATTTTGCCAGATTATATGTTGGTGTTCCGCGCAATGAAACGTTTGTTCGGAGAGGGAGACCGGGTTTGTGTACCTTCGGTAGGCCATAGAAACGTGTTGGGGCCGCATCTGTTGGCTTAATGGTCAGCCGTACCGATTTGGCTATTGCTTTGTTTGATTGCATGTCGGCGAGCGTTTTCTCTAGTTGCGTCACTAACGTTTTTATCGATTCCTCACCACACGGGACGTACGCCTGTCGGTCCTCCAGCAGAGCGTTGGCCTTCTGAACATAGTCAGTCTTATCCAGCACTACCGTGGAACGTCCTTTGCCTGACGGTAGAATTACAATGCTGGTGTCATTCCTGAGTGCCTTGAAATCGTTCTGCTCCGCTTTGGTAATAATTGCACGTGGCTTGTGCGCCATCACCAAGGAGGTAGCTTGTTGCCGGATGAGATGTGTTTTCTCGTCCGGTTCTCCGGTTTGCTTAAGGATCGACTCGACCGTGGCCACGAGATTGACCGCATCTGCGTCAGCGGCGTTGAAGCAAGCTTCATGACTTAGCACTTTCAAATGTGAAGGAGTCACCTACTTAGAGGACATATTGTGGACAACGATTTCGTCTTCTCCCCGAGATGAATGGCTTATACTTCGAAGCTTAGCGGCCAGCTCATCATCTCTTTGTGCCCGCAGCTCTCTTGCTCGTTTATCAATGATTTGTTGTAATAGCGTGACGCCGTCTTCGCCGATGACGTCAGTGCACTTTGCTACCTCATGACAGACGAATGATTCGGGCAATCCTCCAAGACTGCCAACTTCGATTAAGCAAACACAAAGGGGTTTTACGCCTAGAGGTCGAAAAGTGCACCGACGTCATCAGCGAAGACGGCGTCACGCTATTACAACAAATCATCGATAAACGAGCTAGAGAGCTGCGGGCACAAAGAGGTATTTTCAGTTAACAATGGAGGTCGAAAGCAACGACGAACTACCGTTCCTCGACGTACTAGTTCAGCGTAAACCATATGGACACCTGAAAACAACGCTGAGGATCATTGTGCCACTTATTGGATCCCCTACCTACAACCTTGCCAAGTGGTTATACAGACACTTAAAGCACCTCGCAAATGGATCGCAATACAGCATCAAAAACTCTCAGGCTTTCCTACAAAAGATCCAAGGCCTTGGAGTAAGTCCTGACGAATGCATCCTATCGTTCGATGTTGTTGCCCTGTTTTCTTCAATACCGCATGACCTAGCGACTGACAGCGTAGCCCGATGTCTAGAGCAATGTCCCATTGGCATTCCAACAGAACATGTTCTAGACATGCTTAAGCTTTGCCTCAAGAACTATTGTCAGTTCGATTGCAAGTACTATCAACAAGTAAAGGGCAACCCAATGGGCTCCCCAATATCGGGGCTGCTTGCAGAACTAGTCTTGCAGAGACTATAACAGGATGTTGTGCACACCTTCGAACCAAAAATGTGGCTCCGCTACGTGAACGACACATTTGTCATCATAAAGACCAGGGAAGTTGAACGATTGCATCAGAGCTTAAATAGCGTCTTCCCGGCTATACAGTTCAAGCGCGAAGAAGCAACAGGAGATACCCTCCCGTTCTTAGATGTGAGCATACAAAGACTCCGTGATGGCAAACTAGCGACAAGCGTCCACAGAAAAGACTCTAGTGCCGAAATCATACTTAACTATGGGAGCAATCACCCTGCGGCCCATAAACAAAGCTGTGTCCGCACTCTTTTCCATCGGGCCTATCGCACCTGCAACAGTGATGACTCACTTAAGAAAGAATTGGCCTACTTACATCGGTTGTTCCGCTCCAACGGATATCGTGCCAGTTTCGTAAAGAACTGTCTCAGACGCCAGAGACAACTACCAAACCCCGAGTCTCATGAAGATAGAGCGTCGCAGAAATTCTATTCACTGCCGTACATTCAGGGACTCTCTGAAGCACTTTCCCGGCAACTAAAACGCTTTGGCATCTCCATTGCCTATAAGCCCGCATCTTCCCTACGCGGGACATTATGCCGAGTAAAGGACCCAGTGCCCAAAGAACAACTAACTAACGTCATCTACCGCATAGCTTGCGCCAACTGCCCTTGTGTTTATATTGGCCATACAGGCCGATGTCTTGGGACTCGCATTAACGAACACAAGTTAGCCCTCCGCCGACGTGACCCTCTGTCCCTCGTGTTTGCACACGCCATTGAGCATGACCATCACTTCAATTGGGACGGCACTGAAGTGATCGCAAAGGCTAACACCAGACAGGCGCGAGAATTCCTCGAAGCTTGGCATTCTGGCACGACCAGCATCAACCGCCACGTCGATCTAGACGCTCATTATGAGAGCCTACGTACACCCTAACTGTCTTGTTCCCACACCTCAACATTTTCTAACCCCCACTCGGCCACATAGACGAATACTGTTTCGCCATTCCGCTCCCCTTTGCGACAAGGGTAACAACAACCTAAACCCCCCTAACACCTCCAACGCCGGCGCATTGCCCCCCGACCTCATCCCGCATCAGTGACTAGCCGCACGCATTCCCACTGACTCGCAATCGCCACCCCCCGCGTTTTCACCGCCTCCAGCACTGGGAGCCCTAACGGTTCTTCCTTCCCTCCCCCTGCCCCACGGCCTACCACAACTAGGTGCCCACCCCTCTCACACATCAGCTGTCCGTTTGTCGTTGTCTGCCCTGTCGCGCAAGCTGACCTAGTCTGCCGACTTCGCTTTCCCTCTCTTCATTTCGCCTGACGACGGGTCGGTGTCACCGACTTGAAAATTTTTGAGTACAACTCAATTTTCCGAAGAGCCTTCAATTTCTAATTATATCACCTCGGAATGCACACTACATCAGTTATTCATATATATATATATATATATATATATATATATATATGCAGAATGCTATTACCGACAAAGACAACAGAGACTGGAATGGCCATTTCTGGCTTATTAGCCGTCGTCAGCCAGCCATACCCAAGGCCGAAGTGTGCTACACCCGAGCCTCGAACTCGCGACCTGTTGGTTTAGAAGTCCACGCCTCTACCCACCGGGCCACGAGCCCGTTGCCCTGTCGGTTTTCGATCGGGAATA
>CACRXP010000893.1:79910-131131 GCA_902702965.1 Spirometra erinaceieuropaei | reverse complement strand
TTGATTATGGCTGGCTGTCGACGGCCAATAAGCCAGAAATGTCCATTCCAGTCTCCCTTGTCTTTGTCGGTAATAGCATTCTGCCTATATGTCATGCGCCGCTATGCGGCTGCTGGTTGGGCTCGAGAGAGCGCCCTAAATGAAAAACGGAACGAGTGTGTTCATCATGAGCACTTGGTGATCGTCCAATGTCATTATATGTATATATATATATATCGAACGTATTATAACTTATTAGTATTTCGAGTTAATACACGAGAAACCACATAGATAACGTTGATTTTTACTGAACAGACGAGCCCCTTACAAGTTTTTCACGCATTGGTAGAATATTAGCATAACCCGAGTCTGCGCTTTTAGTTAGTGCCTATGTAGTGAGTAAAGTATAACAATTCGATGTGCACATTTCGTACTATTCTTCTTGCTTCATCTTTGTAGAATGTGCATTATGTGGCTATTCCACAACAGTCGATTATCTCCGACTCAAATGTTCATTGACATTTCTGTTTTGACTCTAAAGGTCATGCCCCGGAGACTTAACTCCATGTCGGGCACTGAGTAATTTCTGAAATTATTCGTTTGACAGATATACATATGCCATTGTTCACAAGCAACGACTTATGTCAACACGTCAATTAAGCTTGTAAATCTCAATGCTCCAATAACCATCTAACTCGGTAATATTATATGCAGTCATAAAATTGGCAAGAGCGACGACGCTGCGTGATCATAAACTAAGTCGGGAGGCAGTAAATATACACGAGTCGTTTACCAGTCATTGACTGACAATCTTCAGTGCAGATTCTACCACACCAACTGAGAGCAGTGTACATTTCGAATTCTGAAAATGTCAAGCATATCACCTCTGACTCATACTGTATCCAGGCACGCTGAAGAACATAAAGCCAGCCGGCGGGAAAATGTTCAACCTGCTTCAACACCAATTAAAATCTCCCTCCAGATTATGCGTTGCATCTAGACAAGGACACTGACCATCTTACACCCGATCAAGATGGTCATAAGCTCAACTATCAAGTCGAAACATCAATGCGCCATAATAATCTGGTTTTAACGCCCTGATCAAATTCCTATGGCGAGGATTCCATTACCACTTCGGGAACGAAACATGAGCGAAACGACCCCTTACAGATTCACAGTTACAATTGGCGGACACACTTTTCGGTTCATACATAGAGAAATGCATTAAGTACACTACAAACAAGCCCACATCCAGTAAAGACATATACCGACAAATCGAGAAGATGTCTAAAATGTTAAGAGACTGATGCGACAATCAAAAGTTAGGAAATAACAGCTTACCCTCGAAAGGTGTTAGAGTGGACACGGGCGTGGTCTTCGTAACTGTACCAGAATCAAAAATGCAATAGCTGAAATGCATTAAAGACTGACGGGATGCAACATTATCAGTCATATGTTGCACCATCCAGATAAAGTTGTTATATCTCTTAAGGCAGGATATGTATCAATCCTGGACGACGGATGGGAATAGGCACCTTCCCACGTATGGCAAATCAGCAATTCCATGGACTAATGTGTGCCATGCAACTAAATCTTTTTATAGTTCTTGAGGAGATGAACTGAATGCGGCAAACGTCTGGCAAAAAACTGCGATTAAAGGCTCACACGTCTTTGCATTTTTCGGTTATTTTCAGAATGATGCGGGCAAACTGTCTTTTTATCATCACAAACATGCAATGCATGGTCTGATTTCTGCTCGTTCATTACTGATCTTAAGCGTCTGCAAATTGTCCTGTAAGTCGCTCACCGGCTGCCTAGAGAAATTGCACTATTCATTTTGCGCTGAATTTTCAAAATGCATGCAATAATTTCGTTTGTCATCAGCTGTGAGCACGTCATTAGATCTATGATCGCCCAACGCAACAGGCAAGTTTCGCTCTCCTTCTTCCTAACTGCTTCAACCCAAATGCTGGACATTGTGCGCTAAAGCAGCCAAATGAAATTTTCTATACTGGTGGCCTAGGAATTAAGTTACTAGCATTGAAAAATCATCAAATATCAAGTTACCGACGGTCGGTGTTGCAGTGGACACGGGCGTGGTCTTCGTAACTGTACCAGAATCAAAAATGCAATAGCTGAAATGCATTAAAGACTGACGGGATGCAACATTATCAGTCATATGTTGCACCATCCAGATACAGTTGTTATATCTCCTAACGCAGTATATGTATCAATACTGGACGATTAATGGGAATAGGCACCTTCCCACGTACGGCTAATCAGCAGTTACATGGACTACAGTGTGACATGCAACTAATTCTTTTTATTGTTCATGACGAGATGAACTGACTGCGGCAAACGTCTGGCAAAAAACTGCGCTTAATGGCTCAAACGTCTGTGCATTTTTAGGTTTTTTTCAGAATGATGCGGGCAAACTGTCTTTTTATCATCACAAACATGCAATGCATGGTCCGATGTCTGCTCGTTCATTATTGATCTTAAGCGTCTGTAAATTATCCTGCAAGTCGCTCACCGGCTGCCTAGCGACATTGCAGTATTCATTTTGCGCTGACTATTCAAAATGCATGCATTAATTTCGTGTGTCCTCCGCTGTGAGCACGTCATCAGATCTACGATCGCCCAACGCAACAAGCAGGTTTCGGTCTCCTTCTTCCTACCTACTTAACCTGAAATGCTGGACATTGTGCACTAAAGCATCCAAATGAAATATTCTATACTGGCGGTCTATGAATTAAGTTACTAGCATTGAAAAATCATCAAATGCCAGCTTACCTCCGGTCGGTGTTGCAGTGGACACGGGCGTGGTCTTCGTAACTGTACCAGAATCAAAAATGCAATAGCTGAAATGCATTAAAGACTGACGGGATGCAACATTATCAGTCATATGTTGCACCATCCAGATACAGTTGTTATATCTCCTAACGCAGTATATGTATCAATACTGGACGATTAATGGGAATAGGCACCTTCCCACGTACGGCTAATCAGCAGTTACATGGACTACAGTGTGACATGCAACTAATTCTTTTTATTGTTCATGACGAGATGAACTGACTGCGGCAAACGTCTGGCAAAAAACTGCGCTTAATGGCTCAAACGTCTGTGCATTTTTAGGTTTTTTTCAGAATGATGCGGGCAAACTGTCTTTTTATCATCACAAACATGCAATGCATGGTCTGATTTCTGCTCGTTCATTACTGATCTTAAGCGTCTTCAAATTATCCTGCAAGTCGCTCTCTGGCTTCCTGGCGAAATTGCACTATTCATTCTGCGCTGGCTTTTCAAAGCCAATACAATAATTTTCTTCGTGTTTGTCATCTGCTGTGAGCACGTCATCAGATCTACGATCGCCCAACGCAACAAGCAGTTTTCGGTCTCCTTCCTCCCACCCATTTCATCTGCAATGCTGGCCTTTATGCACAAAAGCATCTAAGTGACATTGTCTATCTTGTTCGCCTAGGAATGCAGTTGCTTTCTGTCAATATGGATGTAATCCTTTATATTTCTAACAGTCAGCATAATCTTTTTTGGCTCTTTTTCTGTCCAATCCCCCAACTTTCCTTTGAATTAATCACTGTCTTAGATTGCAGGTTTTGCGCATTCGGCGCTTTTACTTTTTCAATAATCAGAGCTCTGTTTGGAACTGCTTTTCATATTATCTATATTTGTCCAAATCTCTTCTACATGGCGGTACAGCTATCCCGGCATAATGACGTCGTACTATTGCGCATTTCAGTATTTACACATTTAGGGATGAAAATTGGCATCATTTTGCTTTGCTGAATTAATACATTTATTCAGGGAAAGATTCCCAACGCAAAATTCCAATGCTCTCTATTCACAGTTGTTTGACTACATTTAAGCACAATCTTCCCACATTTTGGCGTTTCGTTCATCACTGGTGTTACATTTATGTCTCACATGCATTCATCTTTAGCTATTGTAAAACGCTGATAACGCAAATGCTGTTCTTATAGACACCATACTAGCCCTTTAACGCGTAGATCACTATTCGTAGCAGACACCCAGCCTTCTTGAACGCAAACTGTCGTGTTACTCAAAAATATGAATATATTGTTATTCGAAATATGCATTTTGATTCGAGGCACACCTTACAACCTTTTGGAAATAACTTTAAATATTTAACTAGTACTGATCATTTAAGCCGTTTTTTAGACAAATTATTCGAAGCACAACGCTTTAAATGCGAGTTTTTATAGCCCCGCTAGAATTAATACAATTCCATCGAAGCCTTTATTTTGCATCGGATATTATGTTAAGAACTTCAGTTTGTCTCTTATATTAACAGAAATTGTCATCAGTAATTATGAATGTACACAGGCTGCTGTCCCACAGAATGACTGGGCGATTCTTCTGAGTCTTTCAGGAACTATTACGTATAGTTGTGTGTCCGCCCTCCACTCGGTGCAGTTCTCTAAGTCTATGAAAATTTCTCGCGTTGCGAGTTTATTCAGTAGGATATCCAAATCCTCCTTTCTACCGGTAAAGTGCAAAACTACCTTCTTTACCTTACACATTGACGTTGACTATTTTTTATACAACGTGGACAGCAAATGTATGCTAACCAGGTATTTAATGGTGAGTTGATGTAACATTCGATTTTTTGTTAACATGTAATCACCGACATTATGCTTCATGATATGTTCACAGTTGAAAAATTTACACAAACACTTACAGTGTTATAAAGTGGTTTATTCTGTTAACAGTTGTAAATTGCGCCTCATTTTTAATGAGATTGCTCGAACGCTTCGCCTATTACTTTATATAGTAAACGCTTCATACGGAAATGCAATAAACGTGACTAAAGAATGCAGCGTTGGTTTTCTTTTGCCGTATATAGACTCTCCGTTCATAAAATGTGGTGTTAAATTTCCTTTACTTACCTACTGTCAATGTTTTTACAGTAATGGCTGGCGAGTCCACACTACAGTGCATCCCAACGCAGGTTCTAGCGATAATGCTGTACTCCGTTTCAGACCTGAGACTCTCAATGTCACAGCTGATTTCCCGGATACTTGCCGAGACGGAGCAACTGGTCTTGGTTCCGGCCGCGTCCATCGCCACAGCAGTATTAATGAGATCGAATGAATCCGCCTTTAATGTGGGCTCAAATGTAACCCTCATCCAGCTGCCACCAACATCGGAGACTTTTATTATTGGCGCTTTAATGGTCAGAAAAATGATGGATTTGAAAAAGTATGTATAAGCTGGATACTAATCGCTTCAAATAACAAACAAAGGTCGATGTCGAATCGGTGGACTCAACCAATACACATACGCGTATCATTATGTCTTTTCGGCAGACGTTCTATTAATTAAGACCTTCCTTTTTCAGTTGGAGTACAGTTCACACGTTAAGAAGAAAATTATTTGGTTTACTGATTATGAAATAAGGATTGTTTGCCGCCCGGAAATGTCAGCAGTGTTACTGTGTGGTTAAAGGCCCGATTAGCATTGTGTTACTTATTAAGGATAGAATACTTCTGACTGCATTAATCGATTGTCAAAACTAGTTCTCCAGCAGAACATTAGATATTTTATCTGATACCTTCGTCAACGACAATCCAGGATCACCTGTTACTTGCCGTGTGTACAACTGTTTTCCATAAACTATAGTAGTTTGTTTTCCCAAGCCTCGACTTAAACGTTTTCCGTGGCTTATTGACATCGCACGCAACATGCGTATTTTGCTAATAACACTGCAAAGGAAACATATTAAGGCAGTTTTCTCTGCGACATAGCACATTAGATAAGAGTTTCTAAGGAAAAACCGGTCGGATCCCATTTCATAGCCAAACCTACAGCGGGCAAGCCGCAGCCGTATGTGTTTTGGGACCGGCGGTAGTAGGCGGTTTAACACTAACCCCTAACATTAACATCTACCCCTTACCCCTAACTCCATACCATATCGTTAACACTAATATCTAACCCTTACCCCTAACTGCAACCCCTAACACTAACCCGCTAACCCTAAACCCGATCCCACAACAGGTGCGGCGACGAAATATGATCTAACCAAAACCTCTGTCGAACGGACTTTCAAATCCAACTGAAATGTTATCTGAGACTATATTTGATTACTGTGCGAAAGCAAATTCGAAGCGTCAGGCCAATATACCTTAAGGTTTGTCTTCTATACTGATTGCTAAGTGATGGGGTTTGTCTTGATGAGAAAAATTGTTTTGCATTTCTTTTCATGAAACAGAGGTTGACTCACCGTTTGGAAACGTTAGGACTTTAATAGTTTGGTTGCGGATGTCCTCCAAATTGTTATTACTGTTAAAAAAAGACAGAGCGGTATTGTATTCCGTCAGAGGACTTAGACCGCTCATTGTACGCTTCTGGGCACCGACTGAGGCATCCACTAGTGTTACGACTGGAGTCCCATTTGTCCACACCCAGAGACGTATATGCAGTCCAACCATATTTTGAGCGGGAGTTTTCCAGCCAAACTCGATGCTCTGACTGTCAACTGCCACTGCACTAAAGGAGCTTGGTGCTGAAATTTCGGATAATAGGGAACATTAAGTTCAGGCAAGTAAATATCAAAAAGAACTCGACTTTGAACATGAAACGGTGTTTTCAAGGTTTAATCATATCTCATCATTCAAAAGAAATTACGTCATTAGAGTACCGATTTGTGGTTACAATCATCAGTGTATTTAATTATTTCCAGTCTGTCATAAATCCTTACATAACGTCACTGAAATTTCGCGTAATTATGACCAACCATTCCAAACCGAATTAACTATTTTGTTCAGTTTGCGTCATTCAAGTATTAATGTGTATTTTACTATGCGAATTACAGTTTGTTGATTCGATACCTGACGTAATAATTGTCTCTCGAAGCAATTCTTCAGTAATACTATATGGAACCTGCTGAGATCTTTGGCGAAGAAAGTGTTTACGCCGATCCCACACGTTGTTACAAAAGTAAAGGAGGCGTAAAGCAGTTGTTTAGACGCAAGTTTCAAAATATGCCTGACTGGTTGGTTTATTTTGCGCTTAACATGTGACTTGCAGAGCGCTTGAATACTTGATTGTCCAGTGTCTGCACCAAATTGTATGTCATTTTCTGCTTGATTTTTACCGCTATCGCAGTCTTAACCCTTAAGAATTCGCATGCAACTTAATATAACACCGATTAGAAGAAGAAGAAGAAGAAGAAGAAGAAGAAGAAGAAGCAATCGTTGAAGCAAGGTCCCTTGTTCCAGCGATCGCTTCGTCTTCTGATCAACTAGCTCCTGGAACTCGCATCTTCGCCTGTATCGATAACAAAACACTCTCCGTACCTTCCCCCGCAAATATGAATCTCTTCCGAATTTGAATGAGGAAAATAACACAGATGGCCAGTGGAAGAGAAGAGGCGAGTCCCGGGAAGCAGAAGGAGACACGATCGCTGGGATGAGAGCTTTATTAGCCTGACACTTCGAATTCCTGCTCGAACCCATCATCAGAGTCAAAGCAGATGCGGTTGGTTCATGCACAAGGGGGTGTTGTATTTATAGGATGCAGTCGACATGCTACCGCAAACTTATGAATGTTCACGTCTCCCCCCTTCATCAGGGATCGTTGCACGTGGTGTGCTGACTGCTTGATGACCGACATTCGCGTCGTTAACTGCTACAACTCCATCACTCACGTTGGATGATGGCGTGATGGCAGCTCGACCATCTGACCCACCGAACCTGGCGTTGGGAACTGTCTTTACGGTGGGTTCCCCGCGCGGTTAATTACTGCGCCTAGGCGGAGTCTCAGCATCGAGTCTGGAAGGGGAACGTCTTTGTACTTGTTAATGTCCTGAACCCCAGTAAACCATGACTCAAGTAGCTCCCGGCTCATGCGGTTTTCACGTCTTTCGAGAATTTCAGCCTCGTCGAATCTGAATGCGTGTCGGGATCGCGTCGAACGAGCCGCGACTTGTGAGCTGGCGTCTTTTCTCCGCACCTCTGCAGCCTGTTTGGTCATCCTCGTTCAGAGCTCTCTTACAGTTTTTCCGACGTAGTTGCTTTGTCCGCAATTGCATCATATCCCATAAACGACTCCAGACGTTTCTATCTATGGCAGCGGGTCTTTCGGTTTCATCACCAGACGCCTGATGGTTGCCTTCGGTCTGCGTGAAACTCCAAGCCCAAGTGGTGCGAGAAGGTAGCCGACAGCTTCCGAAACGGTTTTGACATACGAAAGCGTTCGCCAAAATTTGATGTCCGTGGGGTTAGGCCTCTCGTCCCTTTTGCGTATGTACCGGTTGACAGGTACCCAGGACGTCCACGTAGAACATATCGACATTTGTCAGTTGGTTAATTTAATGCACATGTGGGCTCATGTAAGTTCAGGGCACATTAATTATGAATTCCAATTTATGTTCTGCAGCCTGCAACCCAAGATTTTGTTTTCAAAGATGAATATGCTGTTAAAATGGACGTGAAAAGTCTGGGCAGCTACCATAGGTCGCAGTTTGTATGTACTCGTCCACATTCATAGAGTAATGCACAGTTTAACCACACTCCGAACAAGAGTTTTCCACGCAAATTAATTTACGTATTGTCAAATGCCACGGCAGTAAATGATCCTTGTAACAAATTTCTGATCACTCGCACTCGTAGTTAAAAAAGAACACGCCTTTCAGTGATCACTAATTTTTCCATCCAAAGTAATTTTAGGACTGCTTGGCCATTTACTTCAGCGGTAACCTCCCATCTGTGAAGGAATTCTACTCATAATTAGTTGAAATATTATTGGCAATTTGCATTTTTGTCCAGCTTGCACCTTTGCTTAGCAGAGCTTGGCTTAGATGTATTAAGCAAGAACGTAATACTTGGCGTTAATAAGATTTCTTAAATACTCTATATAAAGCCTAAAAGACAGGAGTGCTCCAATTGTAGACGACAATTGAAAAGGTTGGTGTCGACATCATATTTAGAGCAGCCAATTTCTTCCACTTGACTGTTACCGAAGCTACTACGTTATGCATTTTGTTTCTAACAGACGCACGTCATTAATGCTTATAATTGTGGTCAACGGTATAAAGAAGGACCCCTCTTGACTGTCAGTAGACTGTGGATCGTGTCAAATGCGGTTTTGTCTTGGCGTACATTTGCAGGCTGCTGTGAAAATTACACTGCCAACAACGATTAATTTCCACGACCTCTCACCTTAACTCCAAATCTGCTATTTTGTGAAATTTGCCTTTTGTTTATTGTTTAATTACTACTCTCAATTCCGTCGTCGTACAGTGGCGCTAGATAAGACTTTCGGCATAAATCCAGGCGATTTTTGTCGTTTATTTTTTTTAGCTTACCGTCTAGCGTGGTGCATCACTCATAAACCTCCCTTTACCACAAACCACGCATGGCACGTTTAACGGTCTACTGACAGTTAAGTGGGGTCCTTCTCCATACCGTTGCCTAATTGTCCATGTCTTGGCGTTTGCGTCGAATTGTGTGTCATACAGTATGACCATCAGCCTCCGTCATTCCGTCTGACATTACACATGTGACATAAGAAGCCATGTGCAACGTGATACATAAATCATCCTACAGCTCAGCTTCGAGAAATAAGCTGTATGCGTTGAATACACGGAAAAATAAGACGGCGTTTGTCCAAACAGCATATTAACAAGCATATAGATTACGTTTGTCTACTTACTTAGATAACGTTCTATTTTCCTCCAATTTTTGAACAGTTATGATTGCGAGGGCCGTCCCAGTTTCGCCCAGATACACTGCACTGGAAGCACATTATGGTAATCTGTAAGTAGCATTTTCTTCATCGCTACACTTAGCTCGTTTCTTGGACTATGCAATCTGGGTACAGTTTCCACAAGAATGACAGCCCACTCTTTTCAATTCGACCCATCCTCTGCTGCATTTATGAAAGCTCACACTGACAACGCAAAGATGGTCGCAAACTTGTCGATATGGGTGTTTTGTTGGAGTTCCCCATCTACCTTTTGCCTCGTGGACTTTGTGATGTTACGTGAAAATTTTCTTGGGCATTTATTTTAGGCAAACAAGTTTAAAGAGGTGCTTAAATAATATTGAGCAGATTTAGTAGGAAGGGAATTCAATTCGTACGTTTATTGGATGCTTTTGTTTTGAGCTATTTGACGGTGTTACGCCGTTCATTTCCACATTCTAGCATACTTTTTTTGCGAAACAAAGTGCAGGTTAGAGATTCCAACGTAATTCATTGAAAGACACCAGATGTTGGGCTATCCAGTCAAGGTCATACATGCATGAGTGATTAGTCACATTTTCAAGGCTGCAGTGACGCAGGGAGACGCTAGGTCTCCGGTGGCGCCAAACTCATGATGAGATTTTCCTTGAGCAGAGGAATCAGTCACGTGGATGTGGCGCGGGCGAGAAATTATCCCAGTAACAGAAAGGGGATTTGCCGACCAATCGTCACACCAGCGTCCAGCACAGATGACGAAATCACGGCCATTAACGACTCGGACTCCGACAGACAAGCCGCAACCGCATCAATTACGACCCCAGCGGTGATTGCGAGAGCCGTAAATTACAGCGTGCATATGGTCCCAGGGCAGACATGTGCTATAAATACGGCATTCCTTGTGCCACCATCACCTATATCTGCGAATGTCTTTGATGATGGATTCGAGTGAGAATCCGAAGCGTAAGGCAAATAAATTTCTTGTTCCAGTGATCGCATCATCGTCTTCTGAACTGCAACCTGGAACTCGCCTGTTCGCTTCCGTCAGCAGTCTCAGAAACATTTACATTAACCAACAAAGTGAAATAGAGTTGAGCATCCTCCCTCACCTCTCTCATCCACGTTAATGAATGCCTACCATTATGAGTGCCCCAGTTCCGCCTTGCCTGCGGAGCCGACGGAAATCCTAACAACAGCCGGCGCATTGAGAACTCGCCAGACCCTTTATAACTGCTGTCCCCAAGACCCTTGTTTGGGATTACTGCGCATCCAACACTGTGACAAAAATGTCCACTCAACTGAGCGTGAAACTTCTGACCTTTTAACTTACGCAACTTTGGACTGACCATCAATGTGGACAAATGGTTGGTCATGAATCAACCGACACCCAACGCTGCATACACTGCATTTCGCATCCAATCCGACGACATTGTGGACAACGTCGTCTAATTAAACATCATATTCTTATGCTGTATCAAAATCAACGACAAGGTGGCTGCTTTTACCATATACCTGGGTTTCATAACCTATCATTATAGAATTTATTCATATTTTATTCTTCTAGCGTCAAAAGGAAATGGAAACAAGCTGCAATGCGAACATTGCATTACTCTCATTAGGCACTGAGTGATGGCTCTCTTTTTGCTAAATATGTCTATGAACGGACAATCCAGTTTATTTCAGGCGATCACCTCAGTTACTCATGCAGATTAGTCGATACGGCTGTGGCGGTGGGCAATCAGTCTAGGCGTCTTTTGGTCGCATTTCGCATTCCATGTCTCAGCAATAAGTTTTTAGCCATTATAAGAGCAATTATTGGAGAATGGAATCTGCATCCCAATTCCTTATTTGTAGAGACACAAATTGCATAAGGGCACACACGTAATGCCAGCTCCTTTTCTTATGCAGTTATCTGCAAAATATAATATTGTTAAAAAAGCAGAAGACCTCTGCAGTAATCTATAGTAATAAAATTGTTGCGAAAAAATATATCGGAAAGTTCGACGTACGCCAGCTCTCCGATTTCACATTAATATTGGGAGCAGAGTAAAAAGGACGACATGCGAACACAGATATAGGTATGTGTGATATCATATAATTCTCGCTAATCAGTTATAATCGGAAACATAATATTTAAAACGTCTGTGCAATAGCACGCACGTACGATACTGTAAATCCTTAGATAGTTTTTCTTCCAAAATTCACAAATAACCTTTTTTAAGAGCTGGACTTGTTTTCATTACCGAATACAAATATTGCGCGCATATGAATACTTATGCAACCAAAAATAGTTCTAAAGTTAGAAATAATGAGAACTCGCACGAGACTGGACTGTGCTTTTCGATTTTTTTAACCCTAGCGGTCCATTAATATTTTTTGCTATGCGGCCGCCTTTGGTGATTCAGATGACTGTTTTTTTCTGAATAATGCGGTAAATCATGGCCTTTTGCAGTAATTAAGGTAATAAATTACTCATTGACTGAAAAATTTGCAGCGATCTTTCCAAGCGTAACGAAATAATCCTGTTTGTCTGGTCAACGGCCTGCCGCATTTGATGCCTCCGTGATTTTCGGTTTGCATTGGATTTGTGTGCTAAGGTGGGATTAAAGTGCTCTATCATCTGGAGAGATGCAGTTTACAACAGTCTCAAAATATATTTAGGTGTTGCAAGTGTGTTCGTGTGAAGATAAAAAAGCGAAATGCTTAAGAATGAGCCTCGAGCGTTTTCTGATCTAAGGAAATTATAACACGTTCTAGGATCGCTGAAAGATGTCGGCCTTCATTACTTATCTAACTATTTTGCCATATTTCTGTCAACAATTAACAAAATTATTCACATAAACGTCCCTGCCAGCACCAGCCGCACTTGGCCGCACTTGGCCGAGGCAAATATGGTGTGGCCAAGTGCGGCTATGCTGCGGCTGGTGCTGGCAGGGACGTTTATGTGGCGTCGCATTGGCCCACTTAAACAAAGCACCTTAATCACCTGATTTCGAGACATAACCATTGCTCACAATATGCAGATTCGTGGTACTTTATGAGTGATATAGGATATATCTTGACTGATTTAGCACTTTGCAATGCAGAAGTGGTCACCTACACGGTTGGGAGGTCCTCCGACATTTCTTCAAATTTGGCGTGGCCATGGCCGAGCTTGGCCACACCTGGCCACACCGACAAGGTGCGGCCAGGTGTTGGCAGGGGTAGCAAATAAGCGAGCGATCTTTTTTTAAACGTTATTGTGTTTGTTTACCTTCAGGCGGAAGAAAAATAGATTTTTCTTTGAGTAAGCGTTCACATCGGGTGGCATAAATTTCGTTCAACTTGCAGACAGCCAGCTGAACGTGATTCTCTGAATTTGGAAAAGTGTCGGTCATTGAGCATTTGCAGACAGTTTTATTCAGAGGTTCCTTGCATTTAGGATCTAATCGGCCATTCAGAATAATACGAAATTCGGACGTGGCGTTTTCTTGAAACGTTGAGTTCCAGCGTGCTTCAAGTAATCGCGGCCCTTTCCACCGAACTTGAAAAGCTTCTGCAAGAGACGAAGTACGTACTTCGTACAGACAGTACTGTCAGTATGTATTAACAGGTCTTAAACCGCTAATAATTGTTTGAATAATAAGAAATATTATTGCTAAATTCTAAGTTTATATATGCGTATGTTTTTTTAAAAAAATAAGCTCTTTGGGAAAGATAAACAAGTTTTATTGTAAATTTTCGATCTTGGTTCCCCAAGTCGTCTTCAGGCGTGAAGTAAGTGTGCAAAACAGTTAACATTTAAACACGCCGAAAAATCCATTTTGCCTTGTCACTCCTGCTGGTGTAATGGTAGGGGGCGCTCACCGATCGTTCATACGGAACTCACTCGTTCCTTTGTGCCATAAGGCATCTCTCTCGAGCCCAATCAGCAGCCATGGATATATATATATATATATGATCAGTTAGAACGCCACTACCACTATATAGTAAGTTACAGGGCTGCTGCACGTGCAACAGGCTCCCAATGAACTTAACAATTAGTCGCTAACTTGCGGATCAAAGCCTATCCTATATGCAAAGCAATTAATCTCATTATGCATACTTGCTTCTGCTGTGCAGTATGTAACAAGCCATGTGAGCAATATCCCCAGTGTGGCACACACAGAGGTCGAGATCTACACCTCCATAAATGCTTAACCAACACTCTAGTTTTGTTTCCATATTCATATATAAACATTCCTCACGACCTCCAACTGTTTTAGTACACCGATACAAGGACGACAATTTGGCTGCAGATGTTAAATAGACTAGAACTTAGAATTAACGATTACATTATCATGCATCTCAGCGGAAGCGGAACCATTGCATCCAATAGCAGAGTCGAAAGTGACTATGCGCATTCACATGTATGCGATAGATTTGTGCTCCTTCAAATTAAATTCATTCCTCTTTATTTGAGAGAAATTGATAAATTTCATCATTCGAAAAGGGAACATCAAACTATGGTAAAAACTGTGAATGTGTGGTGCACCTGATCTGAGTTTTCTGACAGTATACAGGCCGCCCAATCAAGCTCCTGAGTTTGACTAGGCGTTGTTTGGGTTAATTAAAGATGTGTCACAAAACTATGAGCTAATGATAACCGGAAACTTCAACGCGCCCATGATCTACTGGAACAATTTATTGTAAATTGGTTTGCGAAATTCATTGTGATTACAGGCTCTCAAAGTTAACGGCTAATCCCTTTCTAGTACAAAATGTCACAGTCCGGACCAGGATCAGATAGGACCAAAGAGCAAATTGTCTGGACTTCGTCATTACAAAAGACCAATTTAGTCCTTGCGAACAAAGATTAATAGCACCGTCCGGTAAGAGTCACAATGTCATGCTGCTTACCGAATAACCCCTATGTAGCCAGGGAACGAACACGACTGACCCTCGGATGGATTTCTGGCAAGGAGATTTTGTCGCCACGAAAAGTGGATTATCGGCAGTGAAATGGCATGACGTGCTTATCCGACATGCAGATGTTTTTTGAAACTTCCAAAAACATTTGACTAAAGTTACGCATCGTAATTGTCCAGCAAAGATATTCAAAAAGTTTAATCGTCCCGCATGGATAGCGCGGGATATCAGGAAAGAGGTAAACCGGAAGAATAAACTGTTGAGATTATATGCAACAACAAAACATCCATTTCATTACGAGCAGTTTTGTCGAAAGTGGAAAGAGTTAAGGTTGGCTCTCTGCAAGAGGCGGAAGGAGAATGATACGCGAGTTTTCGGACGGGCCGTCAAGAAGCCATAAGAGCTCTTCAGTTGCATAAACAGCAGGTTAAAGATCGAGAAGAAAGTCTAAGTGTTGAAGGGAGATAGAAATCAGTATATCATCGAAAACGACGCTACGTCATATTATCTTAGCCAGTTCTTCTCATTTGTTTTCACCGAGGAGACGGACTTTGGCGAGTCTAGTTTGCCTGCTGGACCCATCGACGAAATAATAGAAAACATTGAATTCACGGATGAACATGTGAGGATGGAACGTCTAGCATTATAGGAATGTATTTCTCCGGATCCAGACCAAATTCTGGCAGAAGTTCAGAATAAGTTGTCTTTCGAACTCACCATACCGTTTTTACATATCTTCAAACCATCCTTTGGCCGAGGCATTCTACCCTCAGATCGGAAAGTGTCGAACATATGCCCCATTCACAAGGATGGATCTAGAACATGTGCTATCAATTTGCATTTGTTGCAAAGTTATGGAGAGAATAATCAAAATGCCATTTCAAATTTCCTAGAAGAAAAAAATTTCTTTGCTTTTTCCCAAAACGGCTGTCGATGAAATCACTCCTGCTAAACAAATATGTTCTGCTTAATGGAGCATTTGTTCCGCTCGTTGGACGAGGGAACAGGGGTCGATATCGTTCTGCGTCGATTTCAAGAAAGCCTTTGATAGTGTTTCACACCACCGGTTAATTTCCAAGGTCAGAGTGAAGTCTATTAAACTGGGAAAAGGACTTTCTGGTTGACCAATCAACGTTTGCGTCTATTGGTAGTGCGAAGGCAACCCCAGTTGTAAGTGTAGTTTCCCAGGGCTATGTGCTCGGACCAGTACTGTTTTTAATTTACGTCAACGACTGTATAAATGGACTGGATTTCAATTTCGTCACGTTTGCTGGTGACATCAAGTTATGGCAAGCGATCAACGGGGACAATAATGACTGGGCCCTGAAAAAAGTTCTGAACAGGCTATGCGACTCTAAAGCCCTCCTCCTGATTGTTTTGGGCGTCGAAAAGGCCATCAGCGTTTTCTCTGACATTAAACGAACGTTCGTAGATGAATAGTAATAATAATAATAATACTTATTATTATGGCCTGTATGTGGTCTTGTGTAAAAGTTTCCAAACGGGAATTATCAAGGCACAATTCATACGCCAGACGAGGCCAATCATGCCAAAGTGGTGAACAGAAAACCAGTCTGAAGGCGATCGGCGCCGAGTCCAGCCCAGGTAGTGGGTCATGGAAATGCGACCACACTGCTAGTATATGGCAAATACAGAAGGTTCCGCCAACAGTGTCGATAGAGCTTTTTCTGTGAGGGGCACGATGTATCAACTTTACAATCGAAGAAGTTAACATTTCTGATGAGGGACCCTAGGAAGTGATAATACGCACAAAAGAAGGAAATGTGAACGGATACAGAAATTTAATGGCAGCGTCCTAAGTTCCCGGTGGTCCATTCTGAGTGTCATAGAATAGAATAGGTTTATTGTAGCGCCCCTTGGGTACTGTCAGTCACCTTTGAACTCAGGAAATTAACCTAAAACAAACTTATCAATTTAAACTGCACTTTGACTTCATTTGCTTTGGGTGTCTGGTTAGCCTAAAGAGCGCGAATTGAGAGTTTGTTTTAAGTTAAAAAAATCTTTGTTCTAAGGGAAAATAATAACAAATTTTCAAAAAAATAACGATATGTACAATATAAAATTTGAAGTTTGCAGTTTGGTAGTTTTCGGGGGCATGAATACTATGTCCTTTGATATCGGGCTGACCTTGAAATTATTTTCCTGTTGGGTAAATTTCGGTGTGCTCTAGTTGCTGGATGTCAGTCTATCTGGCCAGCTGTAAGGGGGCGGTCGCACAGTTCCTACGTGTTTTTCAGGAGGCTAACCATCGTTTTCTGGACTAAGAGCTGGAAAAGATGAATATATATCAGGAGTAAGAACCATTCAATGGTAAGTCGCAATCAAAACTGTCAAAATACTATTTAATCATGTATCATACTGTTCTTCTTAATGTGAAATTATAAGAGTAGTGGGGGACTGTTTACTAAGACCTAATATAGTTCTATATGTATTTAATATGGCTTTAATATAGACATACGCACGACTTATACGCAGGGTTTTATCGAAGTGTATATTTTTATTAGCTTTATAAGGGATATTAAGTGTCAGGTGAAATAGCTGATGAAAACGAGAAAGGGAGGAAAATAGAAGAATATCATTATCTGTTCTATGTTTATCAATGATGCTATCTTTTATAGATTTGATTACTTTTAGTGCTACCTTCCGGTATTTTTCAATCGGCTGGCATCATCAGAGCCCTTTTGGACCAAATTCAATATCAAAGAATTGACTTGAAAAATGTCTATCTTATTTAAAAATAAATGTGAACTCCCTGCCAGCACATGGCCCCTTCATAGGCGGGGCTGGAGGGGGCTGGGCGGGGCCAGAGCCCCCTCTGGATTGAAGCCTTTTGAAGCGTATTTGCATCGAAAGATATGTTCCAAAAGCACCAATTATTGTACCTTCTTTGGAATTTTAAGGAGCTAATTTATCAAAATTGGCTTATAAACCATGGAGAAAGCATCCGTTTACGCCCACTGAATGTAGCTGCGGATGAGCACAATATACTGAGGTTTTGTTTAAGTCCCTCATTGCGTAAACTCTCATTTGTCCATCGGATTAGAATCTGTGTGTGTTATTTATTCGTATATTTGACAATCGATTGCAGATAATATCGTGAGTCAGCCAATGCTGTTTTCATGCTCTTGATAGCTGTCTTAGTTCATTTATGTATATTATGCTAATTGTTTATGTATCTACTCACCAGCCAGTTCAAGTAGACGAGTTGTATGTCCATGTATGTAGTATTTAGCCTTGGTGTTCGTAGTCCACTTATACAAATTGTTTATCCTTTTTTACTGAATGTCCAAATCAATTATGAAGCGTAATTACTCTGGCTATCACTGAAGCACCAGCCGTCGAAGCGGGGACTTTTGGAACGCACAACTGAATAGCATAACATATTTTGACGTCCATGTATATACTGGCACTGACATTTATTATGATTGTACATATTTTCCAATTCCTTTTTCGTTTATACAATATATAACTAATTCACATGAATTTGCGTCGCGTGTATTTGATATTGGCTGCTGATTAGTGGGCACGTGTACGGCGGGGTCACTGTGAGTACTATGTAATACCGTAGTACTCTACGTACGCAGGGTGGGTTCCGACATGTAACCTGTGGGAACGGTGAGGCATTGCGCCTCAGGGGACTCGTTATACAGGACGATATTTTAAAGTGGTGCCAAAAGTGGGCGGGGATGTGGCGTCCCCTGCGCATTTTTTTCGCTGGCGGGGCTAGGAGGGGCTATCGCGTTGCATGCCCCGCCACAGCCCCCTCCATAGCCCCGCCTAGCCCCCTCATGGCCCCCTCTAGCCCCGTCATTATTGAGGGGGCTAGGCGGGGCTGCTGCTGGCAGGGCTGTTATTTGAAAGGAATTTCTTAGTTTTTATTTTAAATTCGATTTGGAATGGACTTTTCCGGATATAACCTGGAAGAGAATTCCAGATAGTCGCATATCTTATGGTGTAGAAATTTGACCGTGAGGACTTTGTGAATTTGGGAATCCTTATAATATCCTCGCTATTTCTGGTGTTTCTAGGGGCGTTTTGGTTGGTAGGTAAATTCATTTTAAGAATATCTTAATCGTGGGTGACCTTGAATAGGAAGTTTAGACCATTTTGAAGTCTTCTGATCCAGAGTGGTCGAAGACCGTATTTATGATATAGTTCTAATTATGAACCCTGGATGCCATCACTTCTAGACAAAGATCTTGTAAAACGTCTCTGAATGCCTTCTAGTTTCTTTCGGCCGTCTGAGGGCATTATGCCGAACAAAATTGAACAGTAATCTAGTAGAGGTAAAACATACATTTTGAACAGTTGTATTCTTAGTGCATTTAAGGTGAAATTTTTACATATGAATCCACACAGGCGAGTGGCTTTCGGTGATATTTGCTGGACGTGGGGAGATAAATCAAGGATATTTGTAGAGCTGAGACCTAAATCTTTTACCCATTGGGCCTCTGTTATTTCATTATCCTCGAATATTATGGGGGAAGTTTTTGTGGGCAAAATATCAGGAGATGGCATATTTCGGGTGAAAAGGGCATCTGTCACTGTCTACTTCATTCGCTGAGTTTTCTGAAATCAGATTCAGTTGTTCTATGAATATTGGCTACTGTATTCCCGTTATATGTATATGCAATTTAAGGTCGTCCGCATATAGAAACGTTTTAATTGAGACAGATATGGACGATAAGTCGTGAATATATATAAGATATGGAAGGGGGCCTCGGATAGTGCCTTAAAGTACTCCACTGGTAATAGGGGATGGTTCTGAGACGACATTTCGAATTTGCACCACCTGGTATCGGTTTTGGAGATAAGATTAAAAAAAATCGAGAAGGGGTGGCCTAAATCCCATGACTTTTTAGCTTTATCCGTAGTCTTTTATGGGGGATTTTGTCAAAGGCCTTTCTTAGATCGAAGTATATTGAAGCTACTGTGTTTCAATCATCTCTATTACTGGAAAGGAATTCCAAAAAAGTAAGGTGACAGGACTGACATGACTTTTTGGGTAAAAATGCATGTTGAGAGGAGGGAATGAGGTTGGCGTTCATGAGATGGTCTAGCAATTGGTTATATACTATTTTCTGGACGATTTTAGCTATAGCCGGTGTTCGGTGAACTCCACGATAGTTTTGGGTATGAGATCGGTTGCCGCTTTTAAATATGGGCGCAATGGTCGAGTATTTCCACATGTCCTGAAAGATTGCATTTGAGTGGAGTAGGGTGAATAACTTAGATAGGAGTATTGGAGCATATGTCATATGCTTCAGAATACATGGTGGGATTTTGTCTGTCCCATAGGATTTGGTGTTTGATAGTTGTTTGATGGCTACTTTAACAGTTTCTTCACTAAAATGGATCTCACTAAGGATGCGTTCAGTCATCTCGGTCGGTTGGGGGATGGTTCCCTATTTGACTGTGTAGTTATCTGAGAAGTATCTGTTGAATAAGTTTACTTTTTTTTTATCATTGGGTATAACTTGCCCTAATTCATTAATAATAGTTCGTGATCCTGATTGTCGATGGTTACTCATTAGTTTCTGAAACATCTGAGCTGTTCGTTCGGGGGATTCTAGTGCCCGGTGTTCTGCTGCTATGATCTTTTGTGTTTCTATTTTCGTGACTAGGTCGTGAATTTCCCTAATTCCTCGAAGTGTGGAAAAATAACTTACAGAGGGGTCGCGTAGCTGTTTTTGTAGCTTTTTTAGTTTAGTTGAAAGGAAGTTCGGGATTTGTGATTTCTTATACGGGAGTCTTTCGTCTATCAAGGTATCTCGAATTACAAATAGGACAGAGTATAATAGGTTAACTGCTTCCATAGGGGATGTTGTAAGAAGATATGGGCTCCAGTCCAATGATCTAATATAATTGTTCATGGAGTCCTCGTCAAGTTTTTTGGGTGTTTAGGCGGGTGTTACTAAAATGGTGCGCTAGTTTTGCGTTTAAGGGAAGTGTTTATTTTATTGCTTTGTGGTCACTGTCAAAGTTTGCGCAGTCGTAGTGCATATAGAGGGGCCAGATTTCGTTGGTGAAAATAACGTCTGGTATATTGTTTCCTCGGGTGGGTTTGTCAACTATCTGTGTCCAGTTATTAAAGATAATTGAAGACAAGAATTCTAAGTGCCTGGTAGGTGCTTATAATTCGACCCAGTCTAGTTCTGGGCGGTTTAGGTCGCCTGCAATTATCTTATATTCAGTTTTTATGTTAGCTATATTGCTTATTAAGAGGTTGAGGCTTGTGTCATCACTACTACATTCTGGAGGGGAGTAGAGGCATCCGACTAGTATGCTTTCCTGGGCATGAGATTTAATTATGCAATAAACACGCTTCTCCAGCAAAGGTTTCGGTTGGGACATCAATACCACTTTGCTCAATGGTAGTTTTGATGTAGATAAGACAACCTCCGCCTCGTTTATTAACACGGTCCTGTCGATAGAAATTATAATTTTGGACGTATAGTGAAGCATTCGATAAAAGCTCATTTGCCCATGTTTCTGTAATGCAAATTACATCGGGGTTATATATTTCAACAAAAGTTCTAAGTTGGGATATTTTGTTGACAATCGATCTGGAATTTATAAGAGCTATCTTTAGGATGTTGGATATGGAAGAGGTGGGCTGTGGTGAAAAAAAGGATTTCTGGGGGTACTTTGAGTGAGTGATGGACTAGATGGAGGTAGGTGTGTGATTCTTGGAGGATATTGTGATGCGTATGGCGTAGTGTGAGTTCATGGGCTAGTGTGTATGGACTGAGGGTACATATGGGGAGGTGCGTTAACTAGGTGGTAATTGTACGTAAATGGAGTTTCAGTTGGGGAGGTGTATAAGCCAAAGTAATTTGTAGGGTTGTAATTAGGTGGTAGGGAGTTTGGAATGCTAGAGTGATTTGGCTTATTCCTATGCCATGCAGGTGGATTTTGGGGAGTCGAGATGCCGTTATAGAAGCTTGTTTGTTTTTGGTTAGAGTTTGGTGGGCTTCTAATTGTTATGTCAACATACCTAGGGCGTTTCAGTTGTGTTCGTGTGCTTAGTAAGGCCTTTTGATTTATGTGTCGTGTTTGGTAGTCGTTTTCTAGTACTGACTGATCGGTCTTGGGGGATGTAGTAAAACTTATACTGCTATCTAAGGGTGTCACATGACTCGGTCCGGGATCTGCATCAACGTTCTGTTCTGGTTGAACGTTGTTATTTTGTTGTGCCTTCCTCGTTTGTTTCTGACCAGCAGTCCTAAACACGTTTGCAGTTGCGCGTTTTTTATCATGAGAATTAGAGTCAGACGTACTTGCTGGAGGTACTTCTGCGGGGGCTGTGGGTTTATCACTTGGTTTACAATGGCCTGTGTATTTCTTTTTATTAGTGCTAGAAGTAGAAGTAGTAGCTAAAGGTTCAGTTGAGGGACCGGAGTGCTGATTCTCGTATTTGTAGCTGGTGTCTTTTTCCCGAAGTTTACGTCTTTGCATAGGTGTCAAATCTGGTTCAATAAACGAGTTTAGGTTCTGCAGATTTCTGTTTACTTCGGGATTTTGTAGGACAATCTCAGCTTCCGCCTGCGAGTAGAATGCTACTAAGACGGGTTTGTTTTTGCTTCTGGAGTGAAGTCTTTTAGTGTTAGCTACTCTGATTTTTAAGCCATAAGAATGTATAAAATTTTGAATTGATAGCGTCGGATTAACGGTGTGGGGTATATTGCGGATAATTAAATTGAGCCTGCGTTTCGATCTATCCGTGACTTCTGACGAAACTAAGTATATAATCGATTCAACTTGTGGTAGGCTCGTTAGGTTGTTCGTGAATCTATTTGAGTCTCTTGGTGAATCGAGAATCGTAAAAATATGTTCATGTTTCTCGATCAACTTTTGTAAACGGACGATCGCCGAAAGATCTACTTTGTCGATAGCAAACGTAACGTCAGTCATGGTTCAATGGGGAGAGTGTAATGCATTTATGTGTTATTTTCGACAGCTAATAAAAATCGACGCAGAAATATGTCAAATATTTCACTTATAAATGACTTTCAACTTATCTCGAGTCTAAAGATTTTGAATGGTTGTGCACAAACGGGCTTCGACTTCCGTACAATAGAGAAAGTTGTCCGGGAAGGATGAGGAAACTAAAAGTCTTATCCAGTGAGTATTCGGATTAAGGCACAGACATCTCGTTAAAGTGTGTAGATTATCTGAATATCTTATATTTTTTGGAGCGTTATTTCAGAGGGAAGTATACCTGGAAGCGAAAAAAGATAGCGCTTAGGGGTGGAGGAATGGGAAAGTATTATTATTTCGAACCCCCGCGGAATTTACTAAATAGGAAGCCGGATATATACGGGGCACCAATTCTGGGAACTTCATATTTCGAGGTGGATATATGGACTATCTACGCCAACAAAAGCAAGCAAGCCAATTCAACCCATGCCAAAACTGTCTGGGTAACCTTATGTTATAAGAAGCAATGAAGATTCTCCTACAAGAATCGATTACCGTCGATTAGATCCATTAACATTTAAATGGTCGGTCAGGGTCAGGCTGCTGGTTTTACATGTGTAAGGTGGAGGATAATATTAATGTGGTTTCTTAAGGGGCCTGACGATTTGAGTCTGTTTTTTTAATGTATTTCCGTTAATGAAGGCTTATTCTCAGAATTGCCGATTGCCATTGTCTTCTTTGTGTTCTGCTAGTCTGTGCCTGTTGACCAACAGATACATTCTGCGATTAGCATTTCGTGCATTGAACGTGTTTCTAACTGCGTAAAGCTTTATACACCGTTTGACTCTGGCTAAAGCATAGTCACCTGGTCTGTAAGAAGTTTACTTATATCTAACTTTCCTCGAGACAAGATAGAATAAAGTTAAAGGTCGACGAAATTTCTCAAACTGTGTACCTAAACATGGCCTAACTAAGTCTAAATCCAAGGCATTACTTGCCAGTCGTTACCCATTGTAACTAATAGACCGCTTAATCTGCCTGTACTTTGCAAATTCAAAGAATTTCTGCTAGATTTTTGCACTATGCTCTCTATTCAGGGAAAGTTGTTCGACGGGAACATCTCTGACGTTATCTCTCAAGAATACGAGCGTCTTGACCTACTTATTCACATGATCCCCTAGGAATCTAGTGATAGGCAAATCGAGCATACAAATACTTGTTGAAAAGTTTTCCTTGATCAACACAGAATAAAATAGAATACGTTTATTTTATCGCCCCTTGGGCACTGTCCGTCTCCTTTGAACTCAGGAAAAAACCTTAAAAAAACTCCTTCAGTTCGACCGCAATTTGAATTCATCTGTTTTCCGTGTCTGTTTAGCCAAAAAGCGCGATGACAGAGTTTTGTTAAGTTAACAACCTGATTTTCAAGGCGGAATAATTGCAGAAGTTTTTTAAAAAAGATACATGCATGATAAAAATTGAGGTGTGCAGTTTAGTAAAACTGTGGCACAGCGTCCGAACGGTGCGACATTTAAACTGGATTTGACTCCCAGCAAAACGAACGATAGTGCAATTCTATTTAAGGGTAAGCCACCTTCTCTAAGATCTACCATTTTTTTTTCTCATTCCAGCTCACCTGTAAGCACCGCAGCTCCAATTATACTCATAAATAATTCTCTGTCCTGCATATTCGTTAATTATGTAAGCCCTACTATATATCTAGCAAAACATTCATACGTGAATTGCTCTAAGGTAATTAACCCTTCAACATAACTTAGGCTTCCCACCAAATAGGGTCAACTAATATCACGTGATTCAATCTAACAATCTAGGTCAAGGTCTAGCCGCTGGTTTTAAATTTGAAGATAAGTGGAAGATTATATTTTTAGTGGTTTTTCCGTGAGATCTAACGATTTTAGTACCAAAATCTAAGTCAGATGATATTACTAGTCAGTCGTCACCCGTTGTAATTGGTCGGCAGCTTAATCTGTCTGCACTTGACCACTGCAATGACTTTATGCTTAAGTTTGGCTCTTTGCTGACAATTCTTGGACATATATTCGACGGGAACATCTCCGATATTCCCTCTGAACAATGTATGCGTCTCGACTCACTTGTTCACATGATCGCTAGTGAATCTAGTGATAGACGGAAGCGTTTTCACATGTTCCTGCTAAAAATGTTCCTCGATCTGCTCGGCCAATTGATGTTGCGACCAATTTCCTGTATTCATGTGGTTTCAACTACAAAATAGCCGATGTCAAACGCTTGTCCTCCCGTAGCAAAAATCCACCCATCTTAGTCAAATTGTTTTCATCGATCGAGGTTGACACAATCTTTACCCATCGAGAATGTGTCACTGCGTACCTAGAAAAGGCAAAATTTATCCTTTGTCATGATCTTACTCCTATGGAGCGTAGAATGGGGTTTCTATTTTCACGCAAACCTACTGCTTCTCATTCTAATGCTCCCCAACTCGGTCCTAATTCCAATGGCCGTAAGGATTCAGCTTCTCCTACTCCTGCGACATCTGACTCCCTCCTTCCTCTTTCTCCTACATCTCCATCCCACTCGAGCCACTTGACAAATTTGCCTGCCCCTAAACTTGCAGCAGCAGCGGCAGCCCCATTTGTCGTTTCGTATCCTCCGGATGGTCCCGCTGAGACACATGAAAATCCGTCTACATCAGCTAGACCGATAACTTCTATTGTCCAACAGGGTGCTGTAAGTTCTACAGCTAAGTCACCAGTGGCTTGGCGTCAGAACGGTGAAACTCGAAAATTGAATCAGACTCCGACCCAAAATATAGGTAGTACAGTTCTATTTAGGGGTACGACGCCTTCTATTAGATCTAACATGTCTGTTCAGCCCAGCACGTCTACAAACCCCACAGCTCCAATTATATCCTCGAATAATTCTCTGTCCTGCGTAGCGGTTACTTATCCAAGCCCTACTATAGATGCTGCAAATAATTCATACATGAATTGCCCTAAATCATTTATGCCCCAACCTAGTTCAGGCTTCCCACCACTTAAGGCCAATTGCTCTCAGGTACGTCAACCTATCTCCTTTGACTTCTAACCTAGACCTGGTTTCCCACCATTTCATTCTTTTAGCGGCCTACCCTCACTCACTAGCCCCTTCATTCCTCCTAGCCTCCCTCCTCCTCCTCCCCTTCCTCCATTTTTTAACTACCAACAAGTCTATCCATGTTCTAACTCCCCTAGCATTCCAATGTTTCCAAACTATATCGCCACCTCCTTTCGGTCTCATATTCAGCCTTCTCTTGCTGACTCCCCATACGTCAATAACTCTAAATTAACTGGTACTTATTCTCCAAATGTCATTAATTCGCAGCTTACATATCCGCCTCCAATTTTTTTTAAATACCGTCGAAAATAGCATTGCCGTTCGAAACACATTAGATATTATATTATTGAATGCCCGGTCAGTTATAAACAAGATGGCCCAAATCAGAGCCATTGCTCTGGAAATGACGCCTGATATTTTATGTGTAACAGAATCTTGGACACATTCTCTAATTCCTGACTCTGCCCTTCTCATAGATGACTTCGATTTTTACCGCCAAGACCGCACGACTAGGCGTGGGGGTGGTTGTCTTCTTTATCTTAAATCCTACCTAAAGCACTCTCTCTATTACTTGGATGTTTCCTCATTCACGGGAAACTTCTGCTGTGTATCTGTTATTCTCTCGCCGCAAAGAAAGGCAATTATTGGTTGTATCTACAATCCCCCAAATTCTTTAGCCAGTGATGATTCTCAACTTTGTGAAATCTTTAAATTAATTTCGGAAGCTGCTTTCAATGTTAAAATAATCACTAGGGATTTTAACCTTCCTGAAATTGGCTGGGTTTCCAATAGCTGCCCACCCAGATTCCAGCCCTTTCAAGGTATTATCAATTTTTCTAATTGGTCCCAACTGGTGCGCTCTCCAACAAGAGATAATCACATTTTAGATCTAATCTTTACCAATGACATTGCTCCTCTTTCTGTTGCTTTAAAAAAGGACCTCTTTGACAGTGACCACGTATTAATGAATTGTTGCATTGTTACAAAAAAGACAAGCACCGTTCAGAATTTCATGAACTACGACTGCGTAGATAGCGACGTAATAAATAACTATATGAGATCCTTGGATTGGTGTGGCTTCCTTACTTGTAGCGATGTAACCATTCTTCGTGATGTCATATTCAATGTTTCCAAGGACATTCTAGAGTTTGTTCCGCGTAGATATCTCAAGCCTAATAATTCAGATTCCCTTGTTCCTCATTTTCTTCAGAACAGACTAAAAAAGTTGAGGCGACAACTGCGTGACTTATCCACTAGTTCCTTATCAGGTTATCTGAGTATCACAGAGATTTTTGAGATGGCCTCAAGTATGCGCCAAGCGCGCGACAGGCAAAGAGAATCAATTGCTCTCAGTGGTTCGAACCCTGGCAAATCCGTCGCTAACATCTTCCGTCATCGGTCCTCCTCTGAGCGTTCTCATGAACTTCCACCCATGCTAAATGGTAACAAAGTCTTCCTCATCGATGACACTGACAAGGCGGAGTTGTTTAGTGCTTTCTTTGCAAAATACCGTGCTACCGAGTTTGATCCGGTCCCTTTCTTTCGATCACTTTCAGATAGGACACTTAGTACAATTGATGTCTCCTCGGATCTCATTAGGAAACACATAAGCCGTTTGAAATGCTCACACTGCTCAGGAACGGACGAGATTCCGAATCCGATTATTAAACAAGCGTCCGACCTTCCCATATTGCTCAGTCATTTATTTTCGGTTTATATTTCAAAAGGATTCTTTCCTGAAACATGGAAAACGTCAATTATCCTTCCCGTCTTCAAGTCACTATCTCGGTGCGATATTAATAACTATCGGGGCGTGCACAAAACGCCGTCTCTAGCAAAACTTCTTGAAAGGATTATTTTCAATGAAATTCTTGACTTCTGTCTAGCTAATCGGCTTCTGAGCTCTAGTCAGCATGAATTTTTACCTGATCGATACTGCGAAACATGTCACTTGGCTTTTCTTAATCTAATCACTTCTCTTCGTAATGAACGGCAGTTAGTGGTAGTTATTTACTTTGATCTTAGAAAAGCCTTTGAGAAGGTGCCCCATAGACATCTTTTAGTAAAGTTGGAAGTTCTCGGCGTTCGGCCGCCTCTACTCGACTTCATCAGGTCCTATCTGTCCAATCGATATCAGAAAGTCATGGTCGGTAATAGCCACTCGACACCTCACTCGATCACGAGTGGCGTAATACGACGTACGGTCTGAGTCCGCTAATCTTCCTTCTGTACATCAATGATATTTCCACTGAACTCGGAAATTCGCAAACTTTTACTCATGCCGATGACCTCAAGTGTGTCTACTCATACTCTAAGGACACCGCAAATGTTTGTGTTGAAAAAATTAATGCCGATTTACTGCGCTTAAGCAGATGGGGTTCGACATGGCAGATGGAGTTGTCATCATCCAAGTATATTTTCATGTCTTTTAGTCCTACCAAACTTCCTGGTCCCATAATTTTTCAGAATAACCCACTCTCAGAATGCCCCACCATGAAGGACCTAGGTCTAAGTTATACAAATAAACTTGCCTTATCACCTCATGCAGATAGAATCTCTGCCAAAGCCGCGCAGATATGTGGATTCATATCGCAGAATTTTTTCCTTCCGGAAATGAAGCTAAGACTTTATCAAATGTTTGTTCTTCCAGTCCTTGAATATTGCTGTCCTTTCTTCGGTTTAATGAACGCCTGCGACCGTAATAAAATCGAAAATGTTCAGAGGTTTTCACTCGGAAACTGTTCTCTCAAGCTTCGTCCAGTATTTCTTATACTCAGAGATGTCAGCGGGCGAACATGAAGCTTTTGTGGGTTAGAAGACTCGAAGCTGGCCTTTGCTTCCTTTTTCGCATCAACTCTACCTACAGTCTTCCGCCCATTGACACTCTCACTCCGAGAGATCGGTCTTATGCCACGCGCAACTCCTGCATGGTGATTCCGCCGCCTCTTTGTACTACATCTAAGTGCTCCCTCTTCTTTGCTTCCAAATATGCCTTCCTTTGAAATAATCTTCCGCCTGAAATTAGATTATCGCCTAAGTTACTGATATTCAAGTCGAAATTACGCAACCACCTTACACCGGAAAGCATAAAGGCACTGTTAACGGTCTCATTCCCGAACACTCAGATTCTTGACTTCGAGAAGGGTCCTCCTGGGATTAAGTGGAAGATCAAGTGTTAACACTCAATTATATCATTAGAACCCCTGTTTTGAATTGGTTTCTAAATCCGCTGCTATCACTCCTCCCTCATCGCAAATGTTCGCCGGTTTTGATTTCACCTCCCGCATTTCGACCTCATGCGGTCTGTCGACACTCACGGCGGAACCCCCGGTATTCACCATCTTCAAGTAGTTTGGTCGTACCTCCCTTCCCCGCTGCTCGGCTGAGCTCGAAGCATGCTGTGGCCGATCGCATTAGGGTTCCTCTCGTCTGGCCTCTTAGACGCGAATAGCCGCATTCGGCGTATCAGTCCAGTCCAGACTATGTCAGTTCTTAATCCCGTATACAATACCACATGCAGGCCAGTCCTGTCAGACCCGCATACTTACCCCTCAATGCTGACAAACTATGGATTGCATTTTGTAAAGATTCTGCCTACCTCGTCTAAAACTCCCATGTAAATATATTTTAAATTGATTTGATGGGACCTCGACGTGTCTTTCATAAAATGGTCTATTTATCTATCTTAAAACTTATTCAGTTCGACTGCAATTTGAATTCATCTGTTTTCCGTGTCTGTTTAGCCAAAAAAGCGCGATGTTAGAGTTTGTTTTTAGTTAACAACCTGATTTTCAAGGCAGAAGTTTTTAAAAAACCATGCATGCACAATAAAGATGGAAGTGTGCAGTTTCGTCATCTTTGGCATTGCTTCCGATCAGTGCGACTCCATAACAGTATTGTACTCTACGCAAAAAGCAAGGTAGTGCAATTCTGTTTAAGACTACGCCGCCTTCTCTCAGATCTTCCAATTTTTCACAGCCCAGCTCGTTTGTATATATATGTATGTATATGTATATTGAAGGGTTACAGGCAGAGCCCTTGATGACCCTATTTATGTACAGTGCTTTCGCAGATTCATACGCAAAAATAAAATTAAACTGCAGTCATTTAAAGTGTGATTGGGTCACAGTTCAATCGTCATCATAAGGTAGTGCGTGGGGTCTCTGTAAATTAGTGCGGAAGATTGTATATGACAGATTTTACAAAAGTGGCTGTGCATAGTCATGCTGTACAAACCGATTTCTGTCGAAAACAAGACGAGCAAGTTTTCTTTTAAACACACAAACTGTGTCAGCCGTCACCATGTCGCTTGGAAGCGAGTTCCACGGCCTGACAATCCGCTGGCTAAATGAAAATTTTCGTCGGTCTAAACACGTGCGCTCATTCCCGACTTTGTATGTATGGCCGCGTAGTTGGTTTAAACGGGCGAACTCAAAGAAGTCCTCTGCTCTTAATGAGCAAACCTGGCCGCGAACAATCCGGAAGGTCCAGAGTAGCCTGCAGTTTATTTGTCTATAAGAGAGAGGGAATAGGCCAAGCAAATTCAGCCCCTCCTGATAAGACAAATACTTCAGACCGTCGACCATCTTTGTCGCGCTGCGTTGCACCTATTCGAGCAAGTTCATATCCATCCTCATCCATGGTGAGTCTGCTGGCATTCCATACTCTAGATGAGGTCTTACAAAGACACCAAAGAGTCTTTCGAAGAGTTCGGGAGGAAATATTTTAAATGCGCGAATGATCCAGTGAAGAGTACAAGTTGCATTCTGGACCATCTTTCTGCAGTGTTCTGATGGCGATAGATTTGTGGTCGTCCATACACCCAGATCTCTGTGTCTTTCCGCAGTTTCTAACCTCGTTCCGTCAATATAGTACTGGTGTTTGGAAAAGGCATTGCGACCGGTGTTCAGGTGCAAGACCACGCATTTGGACACGTTAACCTTCAAAAGCCATCTCTTCGACCAAGAACACAGTTCGACTGGAACTTCTCTTCATCATCATCGAACTTGACTTCACTCCATATTTTTTTTGTCATCCGCGAACATGAGAGCCTCTCAATTCACTTTGCTGATGCAGTCATTAACACAAATCAGGAAGAGTACTGGGCCTAAGACAGAACCCTGTGGGACACCACTTTCCACCTTTACCCATTCTGAGGTAGAATTACTAACGACAACTCTTTGTAGTCTGGAGGACAGAAAACTCCTGATCCACAAAAACATTCTCCCTTGAATCCCTACATCCCAGATCTTTTGTAAAAGAAGCCTGTGTGGGTCACTGTCAAAGGCCTTCTTGAAGTCAAAAAATATGACATCTAGTGGAAAACACTTGTCGGTAGCTCGTGTCCATTTCTCGTGCGAGTAAAGAACACTCCTTAGGCAGGCGCGCCCTGGACGAAAGCCGTGCTGGGCATCGCACAATATTTTGTTCTGTTCCAGGTATTTCATCAAGTGTCTTTTGATAATGCGTTCCATTATTTTACACGCGATGCAAGTAAGACTGACGGGCCGATAATTTCCGCAGTCAAGTCTTGAGCCTCCTTTATGGATCGGACTAATGAGTGCGCACTTCCACTCTTCCGGGAGCTCGCCGTCTTTAAATGACTTTTGAAATATTGCGGATAAGGGTTTGCACAGTTCATTAGCAAGTTCTCGAAGTGCTAGGGCGGGAATTCTATCTGGGCCCGGCGATTTGGCAGGACTCTAACAGTGGTAGATGAAAAGAGTGGTTCCTCGGCTAAGGAGGGTAGGGAGGGGATAGGATGGGGAAGGGTACTGGGAGGAGAGGTTGTTTGGCGAATGGATGGATGGGCAAATACAGCACTAGGTTCTCGGGTGAAGACGGACTGAAAGAAGTCGGAAAGGAGGGACGCATTAACCTGGTCATCAATCTCCACCTTTCCATCTGCAGACCTGAGGGCAGGGATCAGCTCCTGAGTCCTTTTAGTACTTCGTTCATAACCATATAGAATTTTCGGACGCTCCAACGAATTTCGGAGGATGTTTAGTTCAAACTACTTTCGCAGCGTTGAGGCCTCACTCTTACAGACGTTTCGTTGCCGCTTATAGTCCTGTAAGTGGTCGTCGGAGCCCGTTAGTCTGTGACGCCTCCACAGACGATTCCTTTTTCTGAAAGAGGCCTTCAAGTCTGGGTTTATCCATTTTGGGCGGTTTGTGATTGTCTTTCTTATGAGAGGACAATTGGAATAAACAATCTCTTTCAGTAAGGAACTGAAAGAATTCCAGTTATCGTTTGCTCGACCATGCAGTTCAGTCTCCCATGATATAGCTGCCGCTTCCCTCCTCATGAGAGGATAGTTCCCTTTCCAAATGTTTCTCTCCCACCTCTCGGGTTAGACGGGTTTGGAAAACAGTGAGTACTCGAAGTAGAGCGTGATGTGGTCGCTTAAGCTTAATGGCTGTCGGTCCTGCAGGTCTAACACATTTTCCTCCTCTCGGGTAAAAATAAGATCAAGGCAGTTCGACTGCTGCCCTTCCCTGCCCCGTGTTCCAAAGGTAACATTCTGGTAACATTCTGCAAACACCTCAGCTCCAATTATACTCCGTAATAATTCTCTGTCCTTCGTTTTGGTTACTTATTAAAGCCCTACTATATATACAGCAAAAAATTCATAAATGAACTGCCGTAGGCATTTATCGCCAATACTAGTTCACGCTTGCAACCACCTAGGGTCAACTACTAACATGTAAGTCAATCTAACTCGTTTAATTATTAATCTTGTTGTGGTTTCCCACCCATTTGTTCTCATAGCTGCCTACCGTTTCTCACTAGCCTCTAAATTCCCACTAGTTTCCCTCCACTTCCTCTTCCTCCCCCTCCTCTACAATTTAACTACCAACAAGCCTAGCCCTGCTCTAAGACCCCTTGCATTCCAGTGCTCTGAAACTGTATTCCTACGTCATTTAGTTCTCGCGCCGAGCCTTTTCTAACTGACTCCTACTTCAATAACTCCAAAATAAATGGTACCTATTCTCCAAGCAACATTAATTTCTAAATGCCATCGATAGTCGTCTTGTTGTTCTAAGCATTATACATATTATATTATTAGATGCCAGGTTTGTTAAAAGGGATGACCCAGATCAGAGACACTGACCTCGAAAGGGGTAATCAGTTCAGAAACTGAGGAAAGAAGTAAACGCAGGCATATTTTCGTACTGCGGAAGATTCTGAGCCACATATCTGCTATGGAGGGAGCGCATTTATTCCTACAAAGTTGTGGATTGAGTTTCAGTGTCGCACAAGCTAAGCGACTTCGCTCGCTTAGCCGTAATGCACCGATACTAATTACCCTATTCTCCATGATAGAAGTCGGTTTTATCTTGTCAATTAGGGAGATAACAAGATAATTCGGCCGTAAATGGCGCTGCTCCGTTTCGCCATACCTCACACCCCTGCAGCGAAGACTTAATAAATTAAAATCGGCTAAAAACAACACCAAGATAATGAGACCTACTGTCAGTCTGAATAAGTCCTCTACAACAGCATCTGCGGCATCTGCAGATCACGGCATAGTCAAATTAGTAGGGAATTCGACTACTTTTTGAATTGAATTGATTCATACTCTTTCCGAGCCTGACGGATACATTTTTGTCGGCATTTCTTTGACGACGAAATTCTTCGGAATGCGCTGGTGACGCAGTTTCCCTGAATATCTTCCATCTTTTGCTTTTCCACCCTAGCTGTCTATTTATATCCCTAGTTAACTAAGCAGATCGACTAGTTGTTTTTTGTACTTAAGTTGGACAACAGCGGCGATTCAGATCGAATGAAACCGTCTCCAGTCGTCCTGCGGTTCTCTTCTTTGTAAATGGTCCTAATTCAAATGAATCAGCGTCGAATCAGATCGAGTGAAATTGTCTTTAAAGATCTCCAGTCTTCTGCCGGATCTCCACTGAGAAATTGGTCCCAATTCACGGACAGCAATTCGTTCCTCATCGTATTAAAAACTGCATTCCATATATTAGGTTGGCCAAATGTTATTTTCTGACGTTGAGAGAACAGCCAGTAATCCCATAGTAGCGTTATATGGTCCTTATTCCCAAGAGGTGCATTGAAATACACTTCGACGACATTAAAGAAGTCTTTAGTAAAAACTAGGTCTAGACAATTTGCTCTCTTTTTCTCTCGAAATCTTGTTGGTACATTCACATGTTGCGCCAGAGGGAGGTCGGGTGTGAGATCGAGTAGCTAAGTGCTGAAAGAATTTGGCACACCGTTAACTGCCATTGTTTCACACTCTATTAAATGTGCGTTGAAATCCGCAGCAATAAGTACCTCTTGGTGGATGGAAACGTCCTTGTCTAAGCCAGGGTGCAACTCATCCACTGCACTCAGAAGTTCTGGTCATCTGTAAATCGCCAGGAATTCTAGATTTTGTGCATTGCTCTTCTTTATCTTTATCCAGACGTATTCATATTTAGGGAGGGGGTGTGATATTTTTCAACTGCCGAAATTCCTGCCCTTACATATACAAATACCCCACCGCCCTGTCTATTTTGACGGTCTCTACGAAAGAGCTGATGACCCGGTATATAATTCTCATCATCCACGATTTCGCCATTAAGCCAAGTTTCCGTTATGGCGATGACGTTAAGGATTCGTTCTGTTACTGTCGGTTTGAGTTCGTCGGTTTTCGAAAGGAGACTTTGAGCATTGGTATACAAAATTCTCAATTTGGCACACGCAAGTCAGGCATACAGGCGCTTATCCATTTCCTGGGATTGAATGCAATAGCCGGTGGGAGCTAATCGGGATGAACTGCTTTCCATCACTCCTAAGCTGTTAGGGTTATGGGCTTTCTCCAGAGAAATGTCCTTTGGACGCGTATAATTTTCCCGTCCAGTATTCTGAGATTTGTCTCGCCTAGACTCGACCGCCTAAGGACTTCCAAATTGAGCCCCTTCCATTTTTTCTGCTCCGCAGGTAAAAGTCTCGCCGAAACAAATACTGATTTATGGGCATATTAAAGCGCAGATTTGCTGCTTAAAATTAGCTGCGCTTGTTCGTCATTCTCAAAGAAAATTTAACCAAAAACAATTGAATTTTTGAAAGATAGCATTAATGATTATCATAGGACTGATGGTGCTATTCTTTCTTTCGTCCGTTTATCTTTTCTGACGGCTATGAAACCTGACTCTAAATATCCCTTAAGGAGCTAATAATAACATCCCTTTCGATAAGAACCCTATATATTACTTTTACGTAAGTCTATATTAAAGTCATATTAAACATATATACAGCTGTATTATATAATAGTATACAGACGATCACTACCCCTATAATGTCACATTCACAAGAATCAATATGATACATGATTCAGTATTATTTTGACAGTTTTGATTGTTAATTACCATTGATTGTTTCTTTTTCCTGATATATATTTATCCTTTCCAGTTATTAGATCAGACAATTCTGGCAAGCATTCTGAAAAAAACAAGGGAAATTTGCGACTGCCCCGTTAGAGCTCGTGAAGGAAGCTCTAGAAGGCACGACCACGTGCTGTCGTTATCTTGGTGAAATTTCTAGAAAGCGCGCCGATGTAGCCTACCTCCCTCAGAAACTAACAGCCTTTCCCTTCAAACGTTTTGTGTTAAATGCCGGATCCTTGCTTAGTAAGATGCTTTTGCTTCAGACTCTGGTGTTCGCCCATTGTCCAGATATTGTTTTGGTAACTGAGACGTGGGCATCAGCCTCAGTAGCTGACTTCGAACTCTCTTTTCTAGGCTACAATTGCATTCGAAATGATCACCAAGATAGCCGTGGTGGGGGCAGCTGCGTCTACGTTAAGCAAACGCTTGCATTTTTGCCGTTGGACCTCCCGCGTTTTTTCAGCAGTAGAAGGCAGCTGCTGGCTCCAGTTTGTCCTAAAAATCAGTTCTTTTTACTCGTAGGTTGCGTCTATCGCCCTCACAACGCCAGCGACAATTTTAATCGTTTACTGTCACCGATATTTCATGTTGCAGCCAACTTAACCTTTAAGTACCAATTGGTTGCGCGTGGCTTTTATCTCCCCAAAGTACGCTGGTCTCCACCCATACGACACAGAAGGTTCGATGACTTACTTGAGGCTCTGGATTTTGGGATGTGGAATCAAGTTGTCGATTTTCCCACCCGACGCTCAATCATAATTGACCTAATTTTGTGTAGAGGCTGCTTGCCATGGTCAGTGTCATCCCTAGGCCCGCTGGGGGGCTCAGATCATGACATAGTTGTTTCACTGTTGGAATTCGAGGCTGACAAAACGACTTCCCCAAAGTATAAGTTTTTAAGGGAGATTTCCGATCAACTAGATCAACCGAATAATAAACACACCTTAATTCGTTCGATTGGAATGATTTCTTACAACGGTCAGATGTAAATGTTTGCACTGCAAGACTGTAGGAAATTTATGATTTGCATATTTCTCGACTTGTCCCCCGAGAGAAAAATATTAATATAAGGGATGAGGATTTCCTACCCTTACCCTTTCGTCGCAGATTGCGCAGGCTTTATCGTCGTTTCCATCTTCAGAACGATGTTTCTGTTCTGTCCTTGATTTGTGATATTTTTGATCGAGCAAATAGATTTTCTGAAGAAAAACACCTAGCCCAGGAGATCCAGTTTACCGAATACCATTCCTTAGGTGTCTCGAAAGTTTTCTCTAGAAAAATACGAACTCACCGAAAGACGCAGCATCCCATCCTCTGAGACGCTCTCGGAAATCCCATAGTTGGTGCCCAGTTAACCGCTGATAGCTTCAATAATTTCCTGTCCAAAACGTTTGTTGAAGACTCGACCAATCCGCTTCCGATCATCCAGGCACTGACTGGGGCAGTCCTAGAAACTATACCTTTCACAGTGTGGGATGTGACTGTTGCAATTCGGCGCTTTCGTCAATCTTATTGTCCAGAACCTGATGGTGTCCCAGTAAGCATTTTAAAAGCCGATGCAAATACGATTTTCCCATCCCTCTTATGCAAGATATTTAATCTCACTCTTGAAAGTGAAACCCATCCTACCTTGTGGAAGGAATCACACATTTTGCCCATTCCTAAGCAAGGCAAATCCACGTCATTTGATGACTTTCGGCCAATAAGCACCCTCCCCGCATTTTCAAAGATCTTAGAGATATGATCAAAAACAAGATGATGTGTCAGTTAACAGAGAACAACCTACTGTGTGCGGCTCAGCATGGATTCCTCAAAGCTCGATCTTGAGACACCTGTTAACTCTCTTTCTTTGACTATTGTCTCCAATCAAGGGAAAATGGTTTTACACTTTACAGAGTATATTTCGATTTCACTAGGGCTCTACACCGTGTTGACCATGCTCTACTTCTCTTGAAATCGTCCACTTTCGGAAGAGGTGGCAAAATTTGAATTTTATATCCTCTTACCTGGGCACTCGCACACAACGGGTTAAGATTTCCAATACTATCTCCAACCACACAGGCTTGAGGAGTGGAGTCAATCAGGATAGTGTACGCGGTCAACTTCTATTTCGCCCATTAGTTAACGATGTACCCGATTTATTTCTGAATGGTAAGCCTTTCATGTATGCCGATAATCTTTAAGTTGCATATCGATATAAGCCGGCGGATTATGGCATCGTGCTCGAGCCCTTTAAGAGCCATCTACATGCTTTTGCCCAGTGGTGCCGCACATGACGCCTTTCTCCTTCTTGGCATAAGTGCTCAGTCATGGTGGTTGGCGACGACCGCCAACCTCAAGTAAGTATTGAAGGTCACTCCATAAATGTGCCCAGGGTTATAAAGGATCTGGGCGTATCATACTCCAAGAGTCTCAATCTCTTGAAGCACTGTGCCTTGATTGTGTTCAAAGCACGTAGAACGACCGGGTTTATCCTCCGAAACTTTAAAACTGGGGAAATTAGAATGCGCCTCTAAAACACGTATGCTTGGCCTGATCTTGTATACGGTTCGTTTTTATTTAGCCCCATTCGTTCTACTGAGCAGAAGAAAATAGAATCCGTCCAACACTTTTTTACCATGAGAATTTTAACCCCGGAACACCGATATTTGTCTTTCCGAGAACGTTGCCGGCTTACGGGCCTTGATCCTTTATGGTTTCGTAGATTACAAAAGAGATTATTTTTGCTATTTAAACTATCATATAATCAAACATTTAGCCCGCTCACCTCTTTAAGACATCATGTCCACCCACGACGTAACAGGCAGCGTGAAGCCTTTTTATTTCTTCCTCTTGTACGTACTGTCAAATATCGTCGGTTCTTTTCTGTAAATGAAAATGCTATTTGGAATAAACTACCCATGAGTGTGCAAAATCTGCAAAATTGTTCTTTATTTAACTGAACTCTTACTCGATTTTTGCACTCAGAAAAGCTTCCATACATTTTAGGTGCTGAATCCACTGATCGATTCTACCGTAGCGATGGCGTTTGTGGTCTCTGAATACCATGGCAGGTCACACCAGCTGTTTCCCAACGTCCATACTTTGACTATCCCAATGTTTATGAAAGGAAATGACGTCTGATAATCAATGATAACGTTCAACCACATCCCCATCCTTCTTGACAGTCGAAAATCTACCACCATCTGTTTTGTCACCTGAACCCTCCAAACCATAAAAACCACCATTATCTATATTTTTTTCTTTACTTTAGGAGTGTTGTCACTGCTTGTCATATATTTGTTTAATCGCTTCCCTTGACAGTGCCTGTAAACCGTCATTAAATAATTTATTATTATTATTATTATTATTATTATTATTATTATTATCCGCCAGGCACTTAGTCGCAATTTGGCCTCTCACGAAATGTATGCATATAATAAATTATTATAACGCTAAATTAAGCAAGATGGCCCGGGCATAAGTTTGTTTAACTTTCCACTCCCGACCTACCCTCAACCAATCAACAAGTGCGGACCCAACCTTGTCGACATCCACACTGGAGAATCTATAAATACGGGCGAGGATTATCCTCCAACAACCCCCTGGCAGGCCGCCAACCTTCGGACGTGGAACCTCTGTCGCTGTCTTCGTTGGATCCCCGTGCCTCCGCCAATCCCACTGGACAATCTCTCCTTCCACAAGTTTAGTTTTGTAATAAGGTTTCCCCTTTAAGTCTCCTATCGTACATAGTCGTTCAAGTACATAGAAGTTACCAAAGCCTTTCTTCCCTGGGCCGTCTCTCGTACTGACATTCGGGCTCCTTCACTGGCCAGATAGACTGACAAACACCAACTAGTACACACGAAAATTTACCTAACTGAAAAATGCTTTACCAAAGTTTAAAACAATTTGCAGGTCAGGCCGATATCAAAGTTCTTCAATTTCCATGAAGACCATATTATTCATGCCCCTAGATACTACCAAACTGCACACTTCAATTTCTATATTGTATATATCGTTCTTTCTTAAAACATTTTGTGATTATTTTTTTTGAAACTCGGGTTTTTTAACTTAAAACAATTTCTCAATTCGCGGTCTATTGGCTAAGCAGACACCCAAAACAAATGAAGTCAAGTTGCATTCGAAATGGATGTGTTTGTTTTAGGTATTTTTTGTGTATTCAAAGGAGACTGACAATGCCCAAGGGGCGCTATAATAAACCTATTCTATTATTATCTTCCTAAGTACACAAGACATTTAAAGCGATGTCCCCAAAGTTAAGTTGTAGTGGTGAGGCGGAAAATGTTGCCAAAACGGAGGTTGAAGTCCAAGCCACGCAGGATACGGAGAGTTCATATTAAGTCTCCGCGCAACTTCCTAAAACACAAACGGTAGCAATAAGGTTATACAGGCAGACCTACTTGATCTTCCTCTTTGAGCTCTTTTGAGTTTTATTACTCGCCTCTGCATCTTTTGAATGTTATATGCTGTTCCCAGTGTCCCCACTCTCCCCAATGGCAAAAATTGTCGAAGACTTTGCAGAGATATCCTTGATTAAAAATAGAAAACACTCTCTTGACGGCTTACAAAATTGAGATTACGGAGTCAGTCGCCGTACAACATTGTGTAAAAGGTAAAATAGAGATTATATCAAAGCCGACAGATTTTTCCGTGTCCTGTTTCTCGGATTCGTTTTCCGTTCGTAAAGTGATTCCGTGCATAAGGGGCCTGATTTCGATATCCGAGACGCAGTGTCGTGCGTTTGTTCAGCTTGATGGACACTAGTATTCTATAAGGCAACCTGGTATGTAGACGAAGATTTTCTTGGAAGTTGGTCTTGCCAACATCATTTTAAATGACTATTTAAATTTTCATATTGTCCGCAAACATGACTCACTCCCACTACAACCCTTCTTTGTAATCATCACTGAACAAACAAAAGAGGGTCGGTCCGAGAACTGAGCCTTGTGGTACTTTAATCTCTATGAATGCATGTCTTGATTGCTGTTGCCCTACACAGATAACTTGAGGGCTAATCGACAGGGGAACTCTCGATAAATGTTAGGAGTGTGCATCTGATACACATCCCTCTGAATTTGTAAAGGAAATATTGGCGCGAAACCCTGTCGAAAGGCTTTCAGTAACCATGATAGGCCACATACGCCTTTTGTTTGCAAATTGTGATCTATTTCATCTTTCATAAAGAGTTCATGGTCAACTACTGTTCCCTTCGAAAGCCGTGTTACGTATTATACAAAGTATTGCGTTTCCATTACTGATAATCTTCTCTGGAAATTCCTAGTAGATTAATGCCACAATGGCGGGTCTGTTATTCGTCGCAAGCCCCTGACTATCGATCTTGTAAATCGATGTTATGATGGCTGTTTTCCAGTCTGCGGTTCAAAGTTCAATATTGAGATAATTATTACACAGAATCGATAGTGACTTGGCCAGCTCATAGGGTAGTTCAAAAAGCAGCTTTAATTGGATCTCGTCCGGACAAAAAGTTTTGCATTACTTCAAGCATTATAATTATTCGAACAGCGATTGTTCTCAAAACACAATAGATTCATTGTCGAATTTTCACGCCCACAAAATCAGTTGGTATAAAAACTGCTTCTTCATACAAAACACATTGTGAAAATGTTCAGCTTTGTTTTCTCTGCCTGACATTTCGGATCCGTAGACAATCTACATGACAGGAAAAGGATTCCTGTTTAGTTAATTTCAGTAAAGTTTATTGAGGGAAATAGGAGTAGGCCTTTGAGTACCCGATTTGCAACGTAAAAAATGTGTGGTATGGAGATAAATGTTCTGGACTGAAATAGTTTAAACGACCACATACTGGTAGGACAAAATGGGAACGAGTTAGAGGGAGGGCGCTCGACATCTCATTGCTCATGGTCATTTCGGAACATTGAAATTTCAAGATTATTTTTAAAACTTTGTATTGATGTTGACATTATAACATCTGCGGATAGGGCATTCCATGGTTTGACCACTGGAACAGAGAAGGAGAACTTCCGCACATCCAGGCTTGCTTGCTTAGTGCGCAGGTTAAATGAGTGACCTCGGAGATTGGTCGTGGAAGCAAATTCAACAAGTCCATGAAGGTCAGGCCGTAATCCAGCCCCCAACAATGAGAAAGGCTTGCAAAAGATTACCGCAACGTTGTTTGTAACACAGATTTGAAAGGTGAATTGCACAAGGAAAGGAGTTTTGATCCCTAGCCAAATGTGTAGATCTTCCTTTGAAATCTGCCAATTTTATAATAATCATTTATTTAATGCCAGTTTACAGGCATTGTCAAGGGAAGCGTTAAACACAAATGCAACCAGCAGTGAAAAAAACTTCTGCGGTAAAGCAATGAAAATATAGTTGATGGTGGTTTTTATGGTTTGAAGGGTTCAGGAGAAAAAAACTGTTGGTGCCATAAAATCGACCGTCAAGAATGCTGAAGGGAGGGTTGCACGGTATCGGAGATTATCGGACGTCAATTACCTTCATGAAGTTGGGATATTCAAGGTAAAGGCGTTGAAAAAAAGCTGTCGTTGATGGCCAACAAAATTGCAAATGGTAAGACAGTCCATAGTGTTCAGAGACCACAAACGCCATCGCTACGGTAGAGTCCATCAGGGCATTCAGCACCTAAAATGTGTGAAAGCTTTTCTGACTGCAATAATCGAGTAATAGTTCTCTTAAATAAAGAATAATTTTGCAGATTTTTCACACTCATGGGTAGTTTATTCCAAATAGCATTTTCATTTACAGAAAAGAACCGACGATATTTGACAGTACGTACAAGAGGAAGAAATAAAAAGGCTTCACGCTGCCTGTTACGTCGTGGGTGGACATGATGTCTTAAAGAGGTAAGCGGGCTAAATGTTTGATTATATGATAGTTTAAATAGCAAAAATAATCCCTTTTGTAATCTACGAAACCATAAAGGATCAAGGCCCGTAAGCCGGCAACGTTCTCGGAAAGACAAATATCGGTGTTCCGGGGTTAAAATTCTCATGGTAAAAAAGTGTTGGACAGATTCTATTTTCTTCCGCTCAGAAGCACGCATGAGGCTAAATAAAAACGAACCGTATACAAGATCAGGGCAAGCATACGTGTTTTAGAGGCGCATTCTACTTTCCTCAGTTTTAAAGTTTCGGAGGATAAACCCGGTCGTTCTACGTGCTTTGGAGACTATCAAAGCACAGTGCTCCGAGGGACTGAGACTTGTGCAATATGATAATCTCAGATCCTTAATTCAATTCAATCATTTTATTAAAGACCCGTCGGGGTCCCATCAAAGCAAGAAACATATATTTACATGTGAATTTTAGACGAGGTGGCAAAATCTGTACAAAGTGCAATACATAGTTTTTGAGAATAGAAGTCGTTTACGCAACATGGAAAATGAGGGGTGAAAAAAGAACTCCATAGCAAAATTTAAAATTAACAGGAGAAAAAAAACCCTCAAAAAATAGCATCAGTAAAACGGCAGGAAGGACTGACATGCATGTGGCGGTATAGAATGGAACATAGTCAGGCATCAACGTGGCCGAAATAAATATCAGCTGCATGTAAAATTGTGTAAGAGATATCATAAAATGGTACGTAGGCCGTTCGTTCAGGACTGGTCTGTGTGTGGCCTTGAATAAGATAAATGAGTAGCGGAATTGAAAACCAGTCCCGAGCTGATAGAAACCCAGATGCGTTCGGTTTCATTCAACCGAGTCCATCCGAGCATGGCGGAAGGGAGACGAGACCAGACTACTAGTATATGGCGAATATAGAAGGCTTTGTCAAGACCGCCGATGGAGCGCATTCTGTAAGGGCACGATGACAACCAGTCTCGTGGCGACAAGAACCCAGATGCGGTCTGTTACATTAATCAGAGTCCATCCGAGGATAGGGAAAAGGAGATGCGACCAGATTACTAGTATATGGCGAATATAGAAGGCTTCGCCAAGAGCGTCGATGGAGCGCATTCAGTGAGGGATCATGAAGGTCAGTCCCGAGGCGATAGGAACCCAGATGCGGTGGTGCGCATTCTGAGAGGGCACGATGCATTAACTGAAAAATTGGAATAATTAACATTTCTGGTGAGGGATCTTAGGTAGCGAAACTACTCATAAAGGAAGGAAACGTGAAAAAATACGGAAATTTAATGGCGACATGCCAAATTCCCTGTGACCCTTTCTCAGTGTCATAGAAAAAGTTGTCTGGGAAAGATGAGGTAAACAAAAATGTAATCCAGTCAGTATTCAGATAAAGGCGTAGCCTTCTCTTAAAGGTGTGTAGATTTTCTGAAGATCTTAAATTTATTGGAAGGTTATTCCAGAGAAAATTATACTTGAAAGCGAAAAAATGGTAGCGCTTAGAGTTGGAGGACGCTGGAATGGGTATAATTAGAGACGAATTGCGAAGATTGTATGGGCGACTACTAGGGGTATATGCTGAAATCCGAAGATAATTTGAACTATTTTTTGAACATTTTTTGGCGTGACCTTCAATACTTACTTGAGGTTGGCGGTCGTCGCCAACCACCATGACTGAGCACTTATGCCAAGAAGGAGAAAGGCGCCATGTGCGGCACCACTGGGCAAAAGCATGTAGATGGCTCTTAAAGGGCTCGAGCACGATGCCATAATCTGCCGGCTTATATCGATATGCAACTTAAAGATTATCGGCATACATAAAAGGCTTACCATTCAGAAATAAATCGGGTACATCATTAACTAATGGGCGAAATAGAAGTTGACCGCGTACACTATCCTGATTGACTCCACTCCTCAAGCCTGTGTGGTTGGAGATAGTATTAGAAATCTTAACCCGTTGTGTGCGAGTGCCCAGGTAAGAGGATATAAAATTCAAATTTTGCCACCTCTTCCGAAAGTGGACGATTTCAAGAGAAGTAGAGCATGGTCAACACGGTGTAGAGCCCTAGTGAAATCTAAATATACTCTGTAAAGGACGGGATTCCGAATTCGATTATTAAACAAGCGTCCGACTTTCCCATATTGCTCAGTCATCTATTCTCGGTTTATATTTCAAAAGGATTCTTTCCTGAAACATGGAAAACGTTAATTATTATTCCCGTTTTCAAGTCAGGATCTCGGTCCGATGTTAATAACTATCGGGGCGTGCACAAAACGCCGTCTCTAGCAAAACTTCTTGAAAGGATTATTTTCAATGAAATTCTTGACTTCTGTCTAGCTAATCGGCTTCTGAGCTCTAGTCAGCATGGGTTTTTACCTGAACGATCCTGCGAAACATGCCACCTGGCTTTTCTTAATCTAATCACTTCTCTTCGTAATGAGCGGCAGTCAGTGGTTGTTATTTACTTTGATCTTAGCAAAGCCTTTGACAAGGTGCCCCATAGACGTCTTTTAGTACAATTGGAAGCCCTCGGCGTCCGGCCGCCTCTACTCGACTTCATTAGGTCCTATCTGTCCAACCGCTATCAGAAAGTCATGGTCGGTAATAGCTACTCTACACCTCACTCGATCACGAGTGGCGTACTTCAAGGCACGGTCCTGGGTCCGCTAATCTTCCTTCTGTACATCAATGATATTTCGACTGAACTCGCAAATTCGCAAACTTTTACTTATGCCGATGACCTAAAGTGTGTTTACTCATAATCTAAGGACACCGCAAATGTTTGTGTTGAAAAAATTAATGCCGATTTCCTGCGCTTAAGCAGATAGGGTTCGACATGGCAGATGGAGTTGTCATCATCCAAGTGTAGTTTCATGTCTTTTGGTCCTACCAAACTTCCTGGTCCCATAATTTTTCAGAATAACCCACTCTCAGAATGCCACACCATAAAGGACCTAGGTCTAAGTTATACAAATAAACTTGCTTTATCACCTCATGCAGATAGAATATCTGCCAAAGCCGCGCAGATATGTGTATTCATATCGCAGAATTTTTTCCTTCCGGAAATGAAGCTAAGACTTTATCAAATGTTTGTTCTTCCAGTCCTCGAATATTGCTGTCCTTTCTTCGGTTTAATGAGCGCCTGCGACCGTAATAAAATCGAAAATGTTCAGAGGGTTTTCACTCGGAATCTGTTCTCTCAAGCTTCGTCCAGTATTTCTTATACTCAGAGATGTCAGCTGGCGAACATGAAGTTTTTGTGGGTTAGAAGACTCGAAGCTGGCCTTTGCTTCCTTTTTCGCATCAACTCTACCTACAGTCTTCCGCCCATTGACACTCTCACTCCGAGAGATCGGTCTTATGCCACGCGCAACTCCTGCATGGTGATTCCGCCGCCTCTTTGTACTACATCTAAGCGCTCCCTCTTCTTTGCTTCCAAATATGCCTTCCTTTGGAATAATCTTCCGCCTGAAATTAGATTATCGCCTAAGTTACTGATATTCAAGTCGAAATTACGCAACCACCTTACACCGGAAAGCATAAAGGCACTGTTAACGGTCTCATCCCCGAACACTCAGGTTCTTGACTTCGAGAAGGGTCCTCCTGGGATTTAGTGGTAGATTAAGTGGTAACTCTTAATTATATCATTAGAAACCCCTGTTTTTAATTGGTTTCTAAATCCATCTATATCCTTCCCCCATAGCGACAATTTTCGCGGTTTTTGATGTCATCTCCCGCATTCCGACCTCATGCGGTCTGTCGACGCTCACGGTGGAACCCTCAGTATTCACTGTCTTCTAGTAGTTCGGTCTTACCTCCCTTCCTCACTGCTCGGCTGAGCTCGAAGCGTCCTGTGGCCGATCGCATCTGGGTTCCTCTCGTCTGGCCTCTTTGACGCGGCGTACCAATCCGGCCCAGACGATCTCAATTGTGAATCCCGTATACAATGCCGTTTGCAAGCCAGTCCTGTCTGGCCCACATTCGTACCCATCAAGGCGGACATTTATTGATACCCTGACGATGACCGAAAACATTCCGTTATATACCGCCACCTACAGGCCAGACCTGCTCGCTTTTTTTCTGTTATTATTTTTAAAGAGGGGTTTTTTCTCCTGTAGAATTAATCCAATCATTTTTAACTTTTTCCGAGGAGTTTTTTTTACCCCTCAATATTCATGTTTCTCAATGGACTTCTAATTCAGAAACTATGAATTGCATTTTGTAAAGATTCAGCCTACCTCGTCTAAAACTCGCATGCAAATCTATTTTAACTTGCTTTGATGGGACCCCGACGGGTCTTTAATAGAAATTATCTATCTTTATATCTATCTAAAGTGTAAAACCATTTTCCCTTGATTGGAGAAAATAGTCAAAGAAAGAGAGTTAACAGGTGTCTCAAGATCGAGCTTTGAGGAATCCATGCTGAGCCGCACACAGTAGGTTGTCCTCTGTTAACTGACACATCATCTTGTTTTTGATCATATCTCTAAGATCTTTGAAAATGCGGGGAGGGTGCTTATTGGCCGAAGGTCATCAAATGACGTGGATTTGCCTTGCTTAGGAATGGGCAAAATGTGTGATTCCTTCCACAAGGTAGGATGGGTTTCACTTTCAAGAGTGAGATTAAATATCTTGCATAAGAGGGATGGGAAAATCGTATTTGCATCGGCTTTTAAAATGCTTACTGGGACACCATCAGGTTCTGGACAATAAGATTGACGAAAGCGCCGAATTGCAACAGTCACATCCCACACTGTGAAAGGTATAGTTTCTAGGACTGCCCCAGTCAGTGCCTGGATGATCGGAAGCGGATTGGTCGAGTCTTCAACAAACGTTTTGGACAGGAAATTATTGAAGCTATCAGCGGTTAACTGGGCACCAACTATGGGATTTCCGAGAGCGTCTCAGAGGATGGGATGCTGCGTCTTTCGGTGAGTTCGTATTTTTCTAGAGAAAACTTTCGAGACACCTAAGGAATGGTATTCGGTAAACTGGATCTCCTGGGCTAGCTGTTTTTCTTCAGAAAATCTATTTGCTCGATCAAAAATATCACAAATCAAGGGCAGAACAGAAACATCGTTCTGAAGATGGAAACGACGATAAAGCCTGCGCAATCTGCGACGAAAGTGTAGGGGTAGGAAAACCTCATCTCTCACATTAGTAATTTTCTTACGGGGGACAGGAAGCAGTTTAGCGGCTCTTTCGATCTGCAACCGCCTACGGTCTCCAGGCTTGTATGTCGTAATCCAAGTGTGGGTGCACGAATGTTCAGAACGTCTTTGAGAAAGCATCTTCGTCAGTTTATGAACGTTTGCTTGATGCCTACAGTAAGGTCATTGCGCTTTTTGCCATTCTCGACCGACCAGCGGATGGATGTGTGGAACTCGTTGTCAGCATTCCGAGGTCCTTTTTACTTTCAGCCTCTAGTAGGGCTGCATCGCCCTGAAAGTATTCTCTTTTGCTGGCGGATCTCGCCTTGTCGCCATGCAAAGTATGCCACATTTGCCAACGTTGAACCGCAGAAACCGGCGGTTTGACCACCCTCCTATCGATTTAGGTTCACTTGCAGTCTGCCTTCGTCGGTACGACCGCGAATTACATATCCATATCTTCATGTCATCGGCAAACATTGCCACTTCGCGGTCTAAAACTCTGGCGATATCGTCCACGTATATAAGAAACAAAATGTGTCCATTACTGAACCCTTGGCGACACCTCTCTCGACTATAGCAGGATCTGATTTCCCATGACCGATGCACACATCCTGGTGTCGACCCAATAAGAAATTTTCGATGCATTTATGGAAGTTCCCACAGATCCCTTTTTTAGTTCATGTAAGAGTCTCTGGTGTGGCGCGGTGTCGAACGCGTTCTGGAAGTCGATAAATGCTATGTGGGCCGCGTGCATGTCGTCGAGAGCTCGGGTCTAGCTCTGGTGAGATTGCAACATGTTTGTCGTTAGGATCTTCCTTTTCGGAACCCATGTTGGCATTTCGATTGCAGGCCGCGAACTTCCAGGAATTGCAGCAGTTCACTCTTTATGATCCTTTCTGTAATTTTGCAGACAATGCATGTAAAGTTTATGGACCTGTAATTTGTCGTCGCTGCCCTGTTATCTCCTTTGTATAGAGGAGTAGTATGCGCCAGCGTCCGATAGGAAGTGTTCCAGTGTGAAATGACGTTTGAAAGAGCATTGACAAAGGCACAGAAATTGCACTAGCAAGTTCTTTGTGAAGCTTAGGTGGAATCTCGTCTGGTCCCGGTGAATTCGACTCGTTCAGTGCCTCTAGCTCTCTTTGGTCAATGCCTTCTGAGAAGAGTATATCACTGATGCTTATGTTCGGCAGTTCTTCTGTGTAGGGAAGAAGGTACCTTGCCTCGTTTGTGTAGACTGATTGGAAAAACTGTGAAAAATACGCAGCTTTATCCCTAATATCAACAATCTCAACGCCATCGGTAGTTCCTATTAATAGGATTTGATGCCTGTTCCTTGTACTTCTTCGGAGGTAGCTGTAGAGTAATTTCGGGTTCTGATTGGCTTTTTGTAACAATTTCTTCTCGAATTCATGCCACCTTTTTAATTATTTCTCTCAGTTTATTCCTCTGACTTGAGGGTTTTAACATATTAATCTTGCCTAATAATAATAAAAATAATTTTTATTCAAGACATGTAGGGGTCCTATCATGGCAAGTAGGAATAACTTTTACAGTAATTTTAAAATTTTTGACGAGATTTACAGAATTATTAGAGTACTTAACGCATAGTTTTTGAATAAGTTGCTTGATACGAAGAATGTTGAGCGAGCAGGAAAAAACTTCCTAATAGAAATAAATAAGTATGTTTGGATTAGAACTATGTGATAAAATATATTCTCGCTCCTTAATTTATAAAAAGCAGGCAGGAGCGGACTCTATATGACATTGTATGACGGATTTCATGTAGGGGTAAGTAGGCGGGTCAGGCAGGACTGACGTGTATCATCATGGCAGAATTTATATGCCGGATGAGGCCATTCGTGTCAAAGTGGCGATATGAACCCAGATGCGATCACTTCCAATTAGCTGAATCCAGCCGAGGAGAGGCAACTGATATGCGACCAGACTACTAGTGTGGCAAATAGAGAAAGTTCCGCCAAGACTTTCGGTAGGTCGCACTCAGTGAGGGCACGATGGATGGACTGAAAAACCGACAAATTTACACATTTGATGAGGGATCCTAGGAAAAAAACGACTCACAAAAGAAGGAAATGTGAGAAGCTACAGAAATTTAATAGCGGCATACTAAATTGCCGGTGGCCCTTCCTCAATGTCATAGAGAAAGCTGTGCGGGAACGATGAGGAAGATAAAAGATTAATTGAGTCAGTATTCAGATAAAGGCGTAGTTTTCTCTTAAATGTGTGCAGATTATCTAATGATCGTATATTAATTGGAAGGTTATTCCAGAGAAAAGTATATCTGTAAGCGAAAAAATAAAAAAACGCTTAGAGCCGGAGGAACCCGGGGGAGATATAATCAAGGAGGTGTTACGAGGATGGTATGTGCGACTACTACGGGTAATTTCGGAAATCCGAGGAAGATTTGAACTATTATTAATGCAAAAGTGAAGACAGAAGCCCGCTTCTAGTCTACGAACCCATAAAACGTTTGCGTTAATTAGCTGGCATCTCAGTGGGAGATCTTGGGATGTTCCTTATTTAAAAGTTTTCAAGAAAAAAGTCTTTGGACATTTTCAATTTTTAAACGACTAGCTTCATTCATCAAACCAAAGAATGGTCAACAACACTGGAGAATGCGAAGTACAAACACACGATAGAGCCCTAATTTAATTTCAGGAACATAGAAATTGTAGGAAATAAAGCCACACATCCGGGTTGATTTGGCTGCAATTCAGTCAGCGTGTGGCGACAGATCAAGATTACCAGTGTAGCTTAAACCTTAATCCCTGATGGTCGTACATTCAGTCATAGGTGGGCCTTAAAAGACCACTGGTTGAGGTAGCATTTCAGGTCCAACACACATATAGCGACATTTGGACGGAGAGAATTCTATTAGCCAATTTGAGCTTCAAGCTGAGAGAGCAAGCAAGTCAGCATGAATCTGCTCCAGGCAATGAGGGCTCGTAGATTTTTTGAAAGAATATAAACATTTGAGATCATCGGCATAAATAAATGATTAAGAATGTTTAACTGTCTCCGAGGTATCATTTATGTAAGGCAGGAACATAAGAGGACCTAAAACGGTGCCTTGTAGGACACCGCTTATAATAGGGCTGTCACTGGAAAATGAAGATACCACTGACATATTTTGTTTGCGATCAGACCGATATGACTTGATAAAGTCTATTAGGGGCATGCGAATTCCCAGAGCTTCTAAGCTAACCAAGAGTCTTTTATGTGGTACATTATCAAAGGCTTTAGTAAGATAAAAATAAATAACGACAAAAGATAGATGGTTATTACGAAAAGAAATAAGCAGATTGAGGAACGACAAATGACTTGTATCAAAAGATCGATCAGGTAAAAACCATGCTGGGAAGGGCTTATTACTTTATTGGCTATGCATAAGTCGGTAATTTTAAGTAGATAATTTTTTCAAAGTTTTTGGCGAGAGAGGCTTTTTTATGAACACCTCGATATTTCTGAACGTCATACGACAGCCACACTTAAATACTGGAATAATACGAGAAGTTTTCCAATTGTCAGGAAAGAAGCCATTTACGAAGAATACTGAAAACATTTTGCTAGGCAGAGGAGGAAAATCTCGTAGCTATTTTATAAGACAGTTCTGAATATTGTCAGCATCTACGGAGTGAGAGTTAGGAAGATGGTTTATCAGTTTATTAATACTTTCAGGATTAAAAATTATGATGCTGAGAGATTAATCAGAAAACGAAGGAATTAAAGGGATTGGGCCACTTTCAATGGTGAAATGTTTGGCAAAGTACGAATTTAACATTTCAGCTTTTCATGATCCCTCTATACCGAAGGCATCGTTGGTACTAAGCAAAGGCTGCATGACTTGGTGGGATTAAGCAGAGGATCCTTAGCGGAAGATCTGAGCAAATGATTAAGAAGCATCCACATCATTAATAACTAAAGAGTCTCCACGCCTATGTCGCGAGAGCCTCAGTTTAGTCCGTTTACGTCAGTTTATTAAGGGGATGAGGCTTTCGCCCTTGAGCTCGCTATTCATATCGATAAACAGAAATAAAGTCATCAATAACATCAGCAAATGCAAAAGTTCAAAAGCTAGCGGTAGGTGTGAGCTAGGCGCAAACTGCCGCCGCTAAAACAATCATTATTGTATGTACAGTAGGTTCTCAACAAATGAGCGTCTAGTCTGCACTTAAAGGATTTGACACTT
>CACRXP010000893.1:29313-66681 GCA_902702965.1 Spirometra erinaceieuropaei | reverse complement strand
AGTGTCAAATCCTTTAAGTGCAGACTAGACGCTCATTTGTTGAGAACCTACTGTACATACAATAATGATTGTTTTAGCGGCGGCAGTTTGCGCCTAGCTCACACCTACCGCTAGCTTTTGAACTTTTGCATTTGCTGATGTAATTGATGACTTTATTTCTGTTTATAGATATGAATAGGAAGCACAATGGCGAAGGCCTCATTCCCTTAATTTAGTTCAGTTCAGTTTATTTAAGGGAAATATAGGTGTTAAACCTTTGAACTCCCTATTTGTTACAAGGAGGCGAGCAATAAAAAAAATTTGATAATTGAAACATCAAACGGCTTCAGAGTTTCTTCAGATTGGCAACGTTTTGTAAGCCAGACAGATAAACGAATTGTTCCAAGAGTTAAAAACATTAACGTTACTAAATGTGCTGTACAGTAGTCTGTCTAGGGATAGTTGATGCTATCTCGGTTTCGGAGGGAGGCGAGTTGAATGCCGACACACATTCAACAGACATGGAACAATATTAAAAAATCAAACGTTACTGAAATATAGGAAGTAATATAACAACATTAATAAACTGTTCGAACGAAATGCTAGACAATCTGTCAGGTGGCATTGTGACGATTGGTGGCAATCTGGTCCAAGTTGCGCTTAAAAGCCTCGACGGAGGTGGACATGACGACACCTGCAGGCAGAGCATTCCAGGCCTCGAACACTCTGTTTGAAAAGAAGAACTTCCGAGTGTCCAGCTTCGCGCCAGTTACGCGTAGTTTAAGTGGATGACCTCGGAGGTTCCTTGTGGTCGCTAACTCAAAGAAATCAGTAGGTACGAGACAGCAGTCCCGGCCGCGCAGTATACGGAATGTTTGTATAAGGTCGCCTCTTGGCTGTCTGTAACTCAGTGGAAAGAGACCGAGATTGGACAATCGGGTTTCATAGGGTAGTGAACCCTGTCCACTTACGAGTTTGGTTGCACGCCTCTGAGTTTTTTCAAGGATGCTGAGATCTTTAGAGGTCCACGGTTTCCACGCCTGAATAGCGAACTCTAGCTGTGGCCGTAAGAAAGTCCGAAAGACTTTAACGAAGCAGTCCTCATCGAAGGTAGAGAAAGCTCTCTTGACAAGATAAAGGACTGACATCGCAGACTTGGCTACCTTGGAGCAGTGAAGCGACGGTTTTAGAGAAGCCGTTACCCACACCCCCAAGTCTTTCTGGGCGTCTACCTCCTTCAATGGTACGCCGTTGTGGTGGTAAACCCTCCGGTTCAGAGATCGGGTCCTACCGACTCGCAGGACATTACACTTAGTCACATTAAACGGCAACAGCCAGTCCTGTGACCATTTCTCGAGTCGGGTCAGGTCTGCCTGCAAGCGCTCTTCGTCAAATTCAGTTCGGATGACGCTCCAAAGTTTAACATCATCAGCGAACATGGCGACATCACAATTCAGTTCGCTGACGCAGTCGTTGACGTATATAATGAATAGGGTAGGGCCAAGAACGGAGCCTTGTGGAACACCGCTTTCAACCGCCACCTTCGCCGACTGCCTGTCACCGACGTGGACGATTTGAGAGCGACCGATCAAGAAACTTTGTATCCACCTCAGGAGATTAGCCCTCAGGCCTCTTCGGTTTAATTTGTACAGGATACGCTGATGGGGTACACTGTGGAATGCTTTCTCAAAGTCGACGTAGACTGCGTGCACTGCATTGCTGCCATCGACTGCCCGGGTCCAGCGATCTAAACAATATAGTAGATTCGTCACGCATGATCTGCCTCTACGAAATCCGTGCTGGGCATCGCATAGCAGATTATGCTCTTCTAGGAAGTGCATTATTTCTCGCTTTATTATTTTCTCCATAATTTTGCAGCAAATTGAAGTAAGGCTGATTGGTCTGTAGTTGTTTGCTAAGACCTTGCTGCCGCCTTTATAAATTGGCGTGATCCGCGCTGATTTCCAATCGGAGGGCAAATAGCCTGCTTCGAACGAAGCTTGGAAGAAGCATGGACAGCGGTTTGGATAGTTCTCCAGCAAGTTCCTTCAACAATTTGGGCGGTATGTCATCCGGCCCAGGTAATTTAGACTCATTCAACTTCAACAGTTCTTTGCGAACAATAGCTTCGGCGAAAGAGGCGTGCTCAATCGTTGGCCCGTCCACTATGTCGCAGTCGGGAGGGAGAAACGCGCTTTTTTTCGTAAAGATAGACTTAAAGAACTGTGAAAGGTGCTCTGCCTTTTCTCCGTCTTCAATGAGTTCTAGGTCGTCACTAGTTTTCAATAACGGGATTGGGTCTCTGTTTCGTGTGCTTCTTCTTATGTAACGATAGAACAACTTCGGATTTTCTGCGGCTCGATTAAGTAGGTCTTTCTCAAAAGTACGCCGCGTCCCGAGGATTAACCTCCTAAGTAGGTTCCTCTGTGCTTTGTATGCATTTAACGACACATAGCTCCTATCCGAGAGGAATTTCCTCCATAACCTCCTCTTTTTATTCACTTCTTTTTTTAAAGCTTGTGTTAGCCACGGGGGTCTGCAATTTAGTTTCTTCCGTGAAATAGGACAGTGGTCTCTGAGAAGAACGTGCAGTAACTCACTAAACCAGTCCCTATCCTTGATTATGTCACCGGAAAAAGCTGATTCCCAGTTTATGGTGTTTAGTTCAGCTATCATTTGGGCAAAGTCACCGTGCCAAATGTTCCTTCTAACCCTGGTGGCCTGTTCGGGCAGAGAAAAAATGGAGTACTCCCACAACAGTACGACGTGATCTCTTCGGCCTAGGGGGGGGGGTAGACATTGCACCTCATCAACGCTGTCCAGTGACTTCGTAAGGAGCAGATCCAGACAGTTTGACTGTTGCCCTTCGCGCACCCTCGTCGGAAAGGAGACGCGCTGAGTGAGAAATAACTTGATAGTCATGTCCAGCAACCGTCGGTCGAAAGCGTGGTCTGAACCAGATGCATAAGCTGAACTCCAGTCGATAAGAGATGCGTTGAAGTCCCCCATCATTAAGACTTCGGACCGGATAGAGAATCTCTCCAGATCCTCAATCAGATGGGCGTCCGCTGTGGGATCATTTCTCGGCGGTCGGTAGACCGTCAGGATGTCAAGGCTAGGTGAACCCGGTGCTTTTATAGTTAGCCAAATAGCCTCAGAAGTACACGAAAGTTTATCTGTTTTGTCTGAGACCATAAGCCCGTGTTTTACATACGTAAGTACGCCTCCGCCCTGACGTCCTGACCTGTCTCTTCTAAACAGCTGGTATCCTGGTATAGTTAACTCACGGTTGTTTACCTGCTGTTTCAGCCAAGTTTCTGTAAGTGAGATTATATCCAGGGATAGATGAGATAGATGGATCTTGAGCTCGTCAACTTTCGATAACATGCTCTGCACATTTGTATATAGAAATTTCAGTTTGCGATTTGCGGCTGGCAGAGAACTAAGTTCGATGCGTCTAGGGCTTTCGTCCACTATTCCAGTTGCACGGTCATCCGGATCGGGCCCGTCCAAACAAAAGATAATGGGCGCTGTCTGATTTGGTTGTTGTAGTTAACCAAATTCCGTTCTCCTTCGTTGAGTCTCTTCCTCAGTTCCAGAACTAGAAGACGACGTTTCAGCCTCTCTGCTGGCGAGTAATCCGGTTGAAAAAAAACACCGGGGTTTGTGCCTTTTATTCTAAAGCGCCGAGATAGAATCAACCCAGCTTGCTCCTTACAAGCCAGCACAACTTTGAGTGGTCGGGGGCGTGTTGGTCTAGGCGGATTGTTTGTCCGGTTTCCGAGACGGAAGGCTTTGAGTACTTCAATTGCCTCAGTAGTTTCCAGGATATTGTTAAGCAAACCTTGGAAAAGCCTTAGATCTTCCGAAACCCGGTCTTTAGGAGTGTTGGTATTAGATTCAGGGAGCCCCTGAATAACGAGACATTGGTCTCGTGCGATATCGTTCGTATATTTTGTTGTTGTATTTCTCTCTGGTGGATTTGGTACTTTAGGGGTATTAGATGGCGGTGGTGGAACACATGCTATATCGCGGTTTTGATGATCGACACCAGTTTTAACTAAATTGGAGGGGGGCGTTGATATGGACGGTAGCGAATGATGGTCTGTACATTCGGCAATGGCCTCATTACCATTACTTGTGCTGGACTCATCCGATCCAAGAATTTTCTGGGCGTAACGAACTGTTTTTGGACTTTCGGCATTAACCGTTATGGACGGGGCTGTTGTCGTGGTTTCTGGCTCGGGTGCTGTGGGAATATCACTTAAAAGCGGCTGTTCATTTTCATTGGTTTTTTTTTACAATCAGACTTCTTTTTGTTTTTCTGTTTTCCTCGTTGACTGCTGTCATTTTTATTTTTTGCCATTCGATCCTGTGCAGCCGTATCTGCTACAGGAGTCATTTCTGAAGAGCCTTTCAAGGGAGGTACTTTTCTTTTACTTCTTGTTATTCGTCCAGTTGGAGAACTTGTATCTTCAGGTGAGTATAAGTCCTATTCTAGAAGAGCCTTTAATTTCTCAATCTCTTTCTCGAGATGGTTGACCCTGGAAGCTAACAGCTGACACCCACCACAGAGCCTATTTGCGTATGGCTCGCCCGTATAATCCATGTAATTTTGTGGGAGGGCTGGAGACCGTGCCGAGGTGGCCGAGCGGTCTGGGCTGATGAACGGACTTTTGAAGGTCGCGAGATCGACTCCTCATGGAGGCATATTTTGAGCAGCAGCGCACATGTTCGTAGTGCTTTCCTAAATTGTGTAAAAAGGGAAATCTTCGGGAAAGAATTTCAGATGTGACCGTTTTCTGGTGGTCTGTCAAAATAACTTGATATTGGAGGGTCTGACGAGCGTTTTAACTAATTTTACGTTTGAAAGTTGCTAACGATCTGACTATAAACCGCGCAACAAGCAGAAATAATAATAAGAATAAATCGACTCAGCCGTTCGTAGACGTTGCACGGGACAATAAAAAGCACTTTGAGACAGTATTTCGAAACGGTAGGTGGTGCAGATCAAGGCTAAATTTCGGTGGAAGGTGAAGACTGCGGAAAACGTGTCCTGGTCGTAAGATAAAATGCCGATGTAAGCGAAGGCAATGAGGTGTTCTTCAAGCCAATTCTCGTGGAGAGCAGCCTTGTTCTGTGAGAGTAGAAACTGTTTGGAAATTTCCTTCTTGCGAGTACAAAATTTAAACCGCGCGGCAGTTGGTTCACAAGGCGACTGTGCAAGTGACGCTCTTACGTAAATAAGGCAACCACCGCCGCGTCTTTCGACACGATCCTAGCGATTTAAACTGAGGCTATCTATATTCATTTCTGAGTCAGAAATTAGAGAGTGGGCCCATGCTTCTGTTATACACAATACGTCTGTATCAAACTCACCAGCTTCACTTCCTGGTTATACCATCTTTTGCACGACTGATCTTGTTTTGAGAGAGACAATACTGAGCGTATTCCTAATCTGTAGGTTCCGTTTACTACTTCTTATAAAGAAGGGACAGCCGGAAGTGGAAATTAAGCTGTGGGGACGAGGCAATTTTTGGAGGACAAGGTTGCTGTGGTCTAAAATTTGTGGGGTAATTAACACTAACTAGAAAATGCAGCATTATGTTGAAAAACATTTCAGGAGGACCTTGGAAGTGGAAAGCTATTTTGTTGGGGTGGAAAAACAGGAAGCACGAAAATAGGATTTTATGAATTATGAACATAATATGAGGGGTAGTTTATGTTAGGTAGCAGACGTAATGGTTTCGAGAAACAGATAACATCAGGAAAGGGCTTTATTATTTGGGGGATCAGACTGGTAATGGGATATGAAAAGTTATTAGCAATGCAGCATGGTTGCATTTTGCAGGCTGGTATGTAAGTGGGCTGCACAATTGGGGTGTTTACGTTAACTTGAGAATTCTGGATAGGAGCAGGTAAAGATCTTCCTGAACTATCATCTAGCTTATTTGACCTTACCACGAGATCAGACCTGAGCGGCCAGGCGCGGGAACGGGGTGGATTCGATAAAGGTTTATTAATTAAATCACGATTATTATTGCTGGGGGTCGGTTGTACTTCAAGGATTGGCTCATCTTCACTGTTAAGACCAAGCTTCCTAGTGAATTTGGGAGCCGCATTTGAACAATCCTTGCTTCCTGGGGAGTTTCAAAGAGGCTTGCTTCAAATATTTATGTAAGAATGTGATCAGTCGAAGAGCTATATGGACCTCAGGCCGCTGTAGATAGTGGAGACATTTGGTCGACCCCCGATGGAGAAACTAAGTGGCAAATGATATATTAGCGGAATTCTGGGGTAGCTTTATGTTTTTAATGGGGGATAAACTCTTCCTTGGAGTGGAGATTCATCTCGACTAATAAATAGTTTATTCCCCATATGACATTGAACCGAGGGCTCTAAATGGGAGAAAATAAAGTCCACTTTTATCGACGAGTAGAGCTAGACAAGAATTGGTGGATGAAAGTCTTTGGCTTCAGCGACCCTAAAGTTGAAGCCGCATGAATAAAGGAAGTGAAAAGCGACGTCGATTGGCCGTCTATTCTTAGGAACGTTTTTTTAAAATAAAGTTGAAACTTCGTTTGTGCCTGTCCTCAATCTCACTAGCAACCAGGTCAATAAGAGGCATGAGCTTCTTACACTTCTGAGACGTGGGTGTTGGCAACTTTCCTTCAAGAAGGGCACTAAGAACAAAAAAATTGATCTGTAACGAGACATAAAATGGTTAAAGTTATCGAGCACCCCAAGGTCTATTTTTTATATGAACAATGGGTATAAAATGGGGTTAAGTTTCCTTCAGATTTCGACGAAGTGTTGCCTGAGGTTTCATGTCGAGAAATGCAAAACAGGAATCTGCTCCAAAAATGCATTGGGAGGATAACTGCCAAAAGTTCGACGATATATGGATGAGGCTATTTATGATGAAACGATTTCTGAAAGTTATCAATATTGGTGGACCAGACAGCAAAATTGATACCAAGCAAATTTTACTCAATAACAGAACGCAAACTTGAAAAAAAAGAGGAAAGGACAATTTCGTAGGTGGCAAAAGAGAACTGTGAGTAAATTTGTATTGAATAATGAGACAATGTAGGATAAAATAAAGAAAAGTATAGTTCCCATTACTAGTCAATAGACCGACTATGAAGGCGGTCCAATGAGACGGTTTATCTTTAAATGTAATGCTATTCAAAATTTTGCGAGGAAAACCTTTCGTATATGCGGGTACAGATTAATAGGATTGGGGCTATGTTGAATCAAACACTATGACACTACATTTCTGGTTTATGATAAATCGGCGAAACACGGCGGAAGGCGAAAATGACTTATGACAAAAAACAGGAAGTTTTGTCAGATGTACACTTGATAACTGTGCAAGAGATTAAGAAATTGAATCCGAAAATATTACTTTCACAAATCTTTTCAAGATCGTACTGCGCGCGTTGAAATTGTTCTTAGGGAACGCAGTATTTTCTCCACAGTTTGTGCTTCCAGCTAATTTCTTTTTTATTTTTGCTATTTAGTTACCCAAGGTGTTTGTTCAGTCATACGCTTGTCAGTTGGCAATAGTTGTTAATGAGCTGCAGAAGGAGATTCTTGAACAGCTCCCAAATATCGTTGGCTTTTTTCATAAACAATGAGCCCCAGTCTAGACAGGACAAGTCTGCCCTCATCTAAATGAAGTTACCTCGCCAAACATTCCTTCTTTTTGGTCTGGAGAATACGAAATGGAGAATAACGAATAATCCCAGAAAAGCACTACGTGATTACTTCGGCCAAGAGGCGCCATGGAGTTGATCTCGTCTATGATGTCTGGGGTTTTCGTAAAAACCAGATACAGGCAGTTTGTCCTTTGTCCTTCACGTGTTCTCGTTGGAATCATTACATTACTTCTTGTAATCATTACATTGGAATCATTAACTCTTGGGACTGACAGTGCCCCAGGGGTGCAATAATAAACCTATTGTATCTTGATTAATGTTTTCTTCAGCAGACGGTAATCGAATTCCGAATTCGTACCTAACGCATAGAGGGTGTTCCAGTTTGTTCCTCGTCTATTGAATCGTCCATGATCATGATGTAAGGTCGAGTGGAAGATTTATTCGAGTGCACCAATAGCTCACTGTCGGCGATTTGGTCTGCCCTAGGTGGTCGGTAGACAGTTAGGTCATCAGGACATAGGGGAACTTGTCGCCTCGATGGTCAACCAAATAGCTTCCGTGCCGCACGCAAACTTGCTGGTGTTTTCGGACACTGCCAGATGCTCATTCACGTACACGACTATATCACCACCCTGAAGATGTTCATTGTTACTCCGATACATTAGGTATCCATGCAAGACAACATCTCCACTGCAAATATTCCCGGACAGCCAGGTCTCGGTTATTGCTAAGACATCTGGAGACAGCTTGCTAGGCAAAGCTTTAGCTCGTCTAGTTTCGATATGAGGCTTTGGACATTCGTGTACATGCACCTCAGTTTTGCTTCAGCCGAATTTCCCGTTGCATTTGCCACTGTTTTAAACATAACTGGGTTCTACTGGACGCCATTTTCCCTGGGCCCCTCCGTAACCTGATGAGTTCCATTAATTTCCGTGGCCTTAGTCAGATCACTGGAGGTTACGTGCTTAGTTGTGTTGTCGCCTTGAATAAGTGGTTTCACGAAGGTGTCTGCGTTAGCAGAGTAGCTGCCGTCGTTCTTAGTACTATTGACTGGTTCCATTGAAACGGCCTATTTTTCCAAACTACTTTCTCCTTGAAGATACCTAGATTGTGTTCTTCCGCATTCAATACTGATTTTAACTCCAAGACGGGTTTCGGCGTTTCAGAGTTCCGATGGTGGGTAGTCGGGTTGGAAAACCTGTTTGTTTGTGTTTCTAATGTCAGTTTTATTGGAGAGGATCGACCGGATTTGCTCTTTGTTTTCCAGCATAATTTTGAGATTGCGAGATGGTTGTGTTGCTGTCCTGTCTTCACTCGTTTTTTTTCTATCCGGAATGCTTTTAGAACCTTTATTTCCATGTCTGCCTGGAGTTACAGGTTTTGTAGATCATGAAATAAAGCAAGGTCCCCCGAGCCACGGTCTGCAGGTCTGACTGCATTCGATTCAGACACGACCTAAATAAGCGGACGCTTCTGACGATCACGATCATCCTTAAAATGTCTTTCTGGTGAATTCGTCGCATGTGTACAAGGACGATTTACAGAGTCGTTGCATCGATGCACACTTATGCTGTCTAACGACTGTCCGGAGGAACCAATCAGGGCTTGTTTTGAATTCAGACTCCTGTAATGGCGCTTCCCTCTCCAATTTACCCATGGGTTCATGTGTTCGCATTCAAATACGTGCTTTATAGGGCGATCAGGGTAGTAGCATGAACAGGAGGGCAACAGTAGACTTGCTGACCCAGGTATACCGTGTCACTGCAACAGAGAATTCTCGTCACATACAGCAAGAGGCTTAGGCGAGATGGCTTCCGCGCTAGGTCATTGTTTGTGACATCGCTTAAGATATCTTGCGTGGGAATCGATTCTTCCTTTATCGGCGGCTTCGTTTTGGTTGTCCTGCTGTTACCGGCGTCTGCGATTTTGGCTGCTGATTTGCAACCCGTGTTTGGGGTTGCCCCCCAAGGAGGCATTTTTTCGAGATTTGCGTTTTGCTCTTTGTTGTTGGACTCTTAAACTAGAGACGTTCTGGTCATCGAGGGTCCGTTTTATGAGCGCCCTTAAATCAGCAATCTCCGTATCTAGTTTGTCTACTTTGGTTTGGATATAATCGCACTCACCACACGGCTTTTCGTCGTACCTCACACTATTCGCGATAATTACGCGTTTGGCACGCTTTGCTGGCCGTTGCCTGCAAACGCAGTTAGAGCGACTACCGGTTGTGGATGCGAAGAACATCTTGTGGCGGTTCGCGTCTCCTCGCCCTCCGCCTTTGTCACGCTGCCGTCCTCTCCACCTTACACTCCGTGTCGATACGCTGATGGGACGCGCGAGTGCTCGAAGCCAATCAACACTGTCCCCACTCGGATTGGCTGGCGAGGTTGAGACAACGAAGGGCGCACACACGCGCGGACAACACCTCGAAGGCTGACACAGACAACAGCTTGCTTGGAGCGCGCTCGCGGCGACTGCCTACAGAGCCCTTGTGTACGCACTTCCTCAGGCAGTAAAGGTTGTCCAACTCAAACCGTCTTCCCTGACTTGATTGGGAATCTTTATCTTGTCGACCACACGACTTTCGACAATCTCGCGAAATTATTTTCCAGCGATATGCTGTCGCTGGCCGTACTATAACAGTTGGTTTAAAGGACGGTTTCATCGTTGTACCGCATGCAGCTGCAAAGCAAATGTAGTGCATAGTTATTCATTGATACGCCGCGTTCTCTAAAATTTACCAGTCGTTTACAGCCCAGCTCATCTGCAACCCACGTGCCTCCAATTATTCCCCAAATAATACTTTGGCTTACATACAGGTCAACTACCGAAGTCCTATTAAATATCTGGAAAATAATTCCTTCCTGATTGCCCTAAGTTATTTATGCTCGATCAAGGTCACGTTTCCCACAGCTTATGGCCACCTGTTCTCAAGTAATTCAACCTTACTCCTTTGGCTTACAACCTAGACATTGTTTCGCACCCTCTTATTCATAAAACTGCCTTCCATCCCCCACCAGCCACTAACATTGATTTAGGTTACCTTTCCCTTCCCTCCTCCCCGTCCTCCTCCTCTTCCTCCTCCTCCTCCTCCTCCTCCTCCTCCTCCTCCTCCACTACCCCCTTTTCCTTCACATTTATCTGCCAACGAGTCTATCCGTCTTCTAACTCCCCTAGCATTCCAATGTTTAAAAACTATATCCCCACATCGTTTAGGACTCATGCCCAGTCTTCTCTTGCTGACCCCCCTCCCCCTACGTCAGTAACTGTAAAAAACTGCAACTTATCCCCTAAGCACCATTAATTCATCCTTTACATATCTGCCTAAAATTTTTATTCCTAAATACCGTCGAAAATAGCCTCGATGTTAGAAACACATTATGTGTTATATTATTGAATGCCGAGTCTGTTATAAACAAGATGGCCCGAATCAGAGCCATTGCTCTCAAAGTGACGTCTGATATTATATGTGCATCACAAACTTGAACTGATTTTCTACTACCCGACAGCTGTCTTCCTTCAATTCGATCTTATATAAAGCATGCTCCCTATTATCTGGACACCTTCACGTTCACGGAAAACGTACCACGCCCTATGCTAAACGATAACACAATCTTCCTCATAGGTGACACTGACAAGGCAGGATTGTTTAGTGCTTTCTTTGCATAACAGCTTAATACTGAGTCCAAATCGGTCCCTTTCTTTCGGTCACTTTCAGATAGGACACTAAACACAATCGATATCTCCTCAGATCTCATTAAGAAACGCATAGGTCGTTTGAAATAAACACACTGCAAAGGAACGGACGGGATTCCAAATTCGATTATTAAACAAGCATTCGACCCCCCCCCCCATATTACTTACTCGTTTATTCTCGGTTTATATTTCAAAAGGATTCTTCCCCGAAACACGGAAAACGTCAGTTACCATTCCCCTCTTGAAGTCTGGATCTCTGTCCGGTAATTCTTGACTTCTGTCTAGCTAATCAGCTTTTGAACTCTAGTTAGCATTGATTTTTACCTGAACGATCCAGCGAAACTTGCCACTTGCGTTTCTTAACCGAATTACTTAAGTCTTAATGGCATCAGTCAGTAGTAATGATCTACTTTGATCTTAGAAAAGCCTTTGACTAGGTGCTCCATAGACATCTTTTAAAAAATTGGAAGCTCTCGACATCCGGCCTCCTCTACTCGACTTTATCAGGTCTTATCTGTCCAACCGATATCAGAAAGTACTGGTCGGTAATAGCTACTCGACACCATACTCGATCATGAGTGGCGTACTTCAAAGTACGGTTCTGGGTCCGCTACTCTTCCTTCTTTACATCAACGATATTTCGACTGAAGTCGAAAATTCGCAAACTTTTATTTATGCCGAAGACCTCAATTGTGTTTACTCATATTCTAAGGACAGCGCAAAAGTTTTCGTTGAAAAAATTAATGCGGATTTACTTCGCTTTAGCTGATGGAGTTCTACATGGCAGATGGAGTTTTCATCATGTCTTCTGGTCTTGCCAAACTTCCCGGTCCCATAATTTTTCAGAATGACCCACTCTCAGAATGCCTCACCATAAAGGACCTAGGTCTAAGTTATACAAATAAACTTGCTTTATCACCTCATGCAGATAGAATCCCTGCCAATGCCGCGCAGATATGTAAATACATATCGCATAATATTTCATTTCAAAAATAAGCAAAAACTTTAGCAAATCTTTGTTCTTCCAGTCCCCGAATACTGCTGATCATTCTTTGGTTTAATGAACGCGTGTGACAGCTATAAGGTCGAAACTGTTCACAGGGTTTTTACCCGTCACACCTGGTAATTCTTATATTCAGAGATGTCAACTGGCGAACATTATTGTTTTGTAGGTTAGAAGACTCGAATTTGGCCTTTGCTTCCTTTTTCGCATTAACTCTCGCTCCAATCTGTCGCTCATTGATGCTCTCTTTCCGAGAGATCGGTCTTATGCCACGCGTAACTCCTCCGTGGTGATTCCGCTGACTTTTTGCCCTACATCTTAGCGCTCCCTTTTCTTTGCTTCCAAATGTGGCTTCCTTTGGAATAACCTTCCGCCGGAAATAAGGTCATCGCCTAAGTTACTGGTGTTCAAGTCGAAATTACGCACACACCTTACACCGGAAAGCATAAAGGCACTACTAACGGTCTCATTCCCGAACGCTCATGTTCTTGATTTAGAGAGCGGTCCTCCTGGGATTTAGTGGTTGATCAAGTGGTAACACTCAATTCTATCATTAGAAACCCCTGCTTTGATTTGGTTGCTAAATCCACTGCTATTACTCCTCCCCCATGGCGAAGATTTTCGTGGTTCTTGATGTCATCTCCCGCATTTCGACCTCGTGCGGTCTGTCGATGATTACGGCGGAACCCTCCAAATTCGCTGTCGCTTAGTTGTTTGGTCGTACCTCCCTTCCCCACTCCTCGGCTGGGCTCGAAGCGTACTGTGGCCGATCGCGTCTGGATTCCTCTCGTCGGACATTGTTGACGCGAATAGTCCTATTCGGCGTATCTATCCGGCCCTGACAATGTCAAATATCAATCCCTAATACAATTAAACATGCAGTTCAGTCCTGTCCGACCCGCAAATATACCCCTCAAGGCCGACCTTTATTTCTGCCCTGAACATGTCCGATTATAATTGAGCTGTATTTCGCTACATGCAGGCCAATCCTGCCCGCATTTTTCTGTTATTATTATTAGCTGCGGTTCCTTCTCCCGTAAAATTAATTCACAAATTTTTAAATTTTTAAGTGGCGTTTTTTTTCACCTCTTGCTCATCATTTTTAACGGACTACAAAGTCAGAAACTATAAATTGCATTTTGTACGGGTTCTGCCTACCTCGTCTACAATTCGCCTGTAAATTGATTTTTACTTGCTTTGATGGGACCCCAACTTGTTTTTTATTAACGAATTATTTTTTTAGTTAAGAATGTCTTTTGAAAAAAGTCATAGATTTTTGAAAACATTTAGATCTTTATTAGAAATTATTTTGTTCCAATTATGATTGTATGTAAAAACGTTTAGAAATTATTTGTTAATATTAACGAAGTCAAAAATGCTGTATTGTACCGTTGGCTTAGCGGAATTGGCAACAGGAAGGCAACAATGAACTAATGCTTAATCACAATCTAAAACGACACAATATAAATCCATAAACAGAGGGAATGCGCCATTAATAAAATCAAATTTAATACACGAACGTTTTTGGTCGGAGCGTGGACTAATTGAGACAAGATTTAAAAGTGAATGTTGTTTTGAACCTTCTGGTATTAACGAGAGAATCTACGTATGTGCTTTTCAATTTCTGGAAAATTAAAATCACCTACGATGATCTTGATATCAGAATAAGTGTCTGCAATTTTTCAAAGAACTCACAAAGTTTGCTTTTATTTCCGGAGTAACAGCGTGGATTATATGCGCATCCGACTAAGGCTTTCCTATTTTGCGGAAGGATTGCCGAATCTAAAAATTAATTTCCGGAGAAAGAGGAAATGTTTAGGTTATAAGACAACTGTGCAAGTGAGACTTTGATGTTAAGAAGGCAACGACCGCCGCGTCTTTCCACACGATCCTGGCGGTATAAATTAAGGGTTAATTTATTGAGTGCGAATCTGGAAGTTGAGGGCGATCCCAAGATTCTTTAGTGCACACAACAACTGAGTCAAACTCAACAGCCATACTTCTTAGTTGTGACATAATTTGTCCTACTGATCTTTCGTTATGAGAGACTATGCTAAGCCTATTCCTAATATGCGGGCTCCGTCAACTGCTACTTATATAAAAGGAATAGCTAGTGGTGGAAAATTAAACTGTTAAGATGAAGCAATCGGTGGAGAACAAAGTTGCTGTGGTCTAAAATTTGTAAAGATATTAGCACTAACTAGAAATGCATAATTGTATGTAAATCATTTAACCGGGACCCATAACGAGAAAGTCTATTTTGTTTAGTTGGAGAAAAAGGTGGCCCGAAAATAGGATTTTGTGAATTGTGAGCATAATATGAGGGGTAGTTTATGTTAGATAATGGGGTAAATGATTTTGAGACACAGCTTACCTTAGGAGTTGGCCTAATTCTTTGGGAGTCGGACTAGCAATGGCATTGGAAAAATTATCAGCAACCCTAGATACTTGCATTTTGGAGGCAGGTGTACAAGTGGGCTTCACAACTGTGGCGTTTACGTTATTTGAGAATTCGGGATAGCAACAGGTAACGATCTTCGTGAACTATCATCTGGTTTATTTGACCTAACCACAAGGTCAGACCTGAGTGTCCATGAGCGAGAACGGGATAGGTAAGATCCAGCATTATTAACTAGTTCATTATTCTTGGCAGGGTAGGTCGTTTTAGCTTCTAGGATTGGATCATCCTTACTGTTAAGATCAAGCGCCCTAGTAAATTTGGGATCAGCATTTGAAAAATTCTTACTTCTTGGAGGTGTTTTACAGTGACAGGTTTCATTGGAATAACTGACAATGTGTTCAGTCAAAGAGCTAGATGGAACTGGGGCCACTCCAGATTGGGAGGAGGCTTAATTGACGCGGATGGAAAATCTGCATCAGAGGCGAATGACATATTGTCAGAATTCTAGGGGTGGCATTACGTTTATTAATGTGGAGAAACTATTCGCTGCATTGGAGTTTTATCCCAACCAATAAAAAGTTTGTTTACCCAAAAGATATTCAACTGAGCGCTCCAAATGGGAGAAAATAGGGTCCACTTCTATCGACGAAAACGGCAAAGGTAGAATTAGTGGATTTTTGCCCCTAGATGAAAGTCTTTACCTTCAGCGACTCGAAAGTTGAAGGCGCATGAATATAGAAAGTGGACGGCGACATCGATTAGCTGTCTACTCCTAGGGACGTTCTATAAAACAAAGTTAAAAGTTCGTTTGTGCCCGCTTTCGGTCTCAATAGCAATCATGTCAATAAGAGGCATAAGATTCTCACATTTGCAAAGCTAAGTCTTTGCAGATTCCTTTCAAAAAGTGCACCCGGGACAGAAAAAATTGATCCGTAACGAGCCGCAAAATTGTTAGAATTATGGAGCTCTCCTAGATCCATTTTTCATATGTACGACGGGTTTAAAATGGAGCATAGATTCCCTTAGTCTTCGGAGAACAGTTGCCTGATGTTTCATGTTGAAAAAGCAAAAGAAAACATTAATCCCATTGCATAGTAAAGATAGTTGCCGAAACGTCGGGGATATAAGGACGAGGCAAGGTATGATGAAACAATTCAGAAAGCTATCAGTATTGATGGACAAGACAGCATAATTTAAACTAAGCAGCTTAACTCAATTTCAGAATGCAAAATCGAAGAACTCGGATATATTTCCTGGGCATATTTCTGTATGAAGTGATGAAGGGCTATCGGGAATGCTATATGTCAGCAATAAATAACCGTCTCCGCTCACATTTCCTCCTTTTGTGCTTATTATTGCTTCATGAGATCCCTCATGAGAAATGTTGGTTTTTTGATTTTACAGTTCATGCATCGCGCCCCTCACATTATGCAATGTCCTTCCTGACTAATTCACTCGAAGGAATTGTTTGGCTAGTTTGGCGTGGATGCTCTTAGCCGTCCCTGTTTCGCCTACCGCCGACCTTTGTCTGAATTTTACTCTGCCCTCAGCGATTTTGAACCCTGTCCCGCCAGCGTTCTTGGAGGCATCTCCTCATTTCGCCTCCACGCGGCTTGTCGACTCAGAATCCTCTGTATTCTCCATCTGCCAGTCGATTGTTCGTATCTCCTTTACACCCCCAGGACTCTAAACGCACCTAGATCGATCTCGTCTGGATTTCTCTCGCCTCGCTAGTTTGACGTGAACGGCCTCATCTGGCGTGTGAATCCTGCCTGCATGATGGGCGTTGCTAACATTTTACTCAAAAACCCATGCAGACCAGCCCTGTCTGACCTGCATACATACGCTTTCGTGAAATCCGTTATGTGCTGCTGCATGCAGGTCGGTCCTGTCCGCTTTTTATCCTTTTCACTAGCGACATTCTTTTTCTCGTTTAAAGTCAATCCTGCGATACTTACTTTGCTTTCTTGTAAGAAGTTTTGTTCACTGCGGGATCATTATTCATCGTAACGGACTAACTGTTCAATGACTATGAATAAAGTATTGAATATATTATGTATACCTGTCCTAAGACTTATGTAAACAGTTATTTTTACATGGTATGGACGTAAACCAACCGATCATGAACAAGAATTACGTTTTTATTGATTGATATATTTTATTTAGTAAAGACGTTTACATTCCTGTGGGTAAAAATCCGAGATATCCCCGGCGAATCTTCTTTCCAGAGTTAAAAATATTGCGTCAAACGTCGTTATAAAACGTCGCAATGGAAAAATGCGGGCAGATTAAACTGCCTATCAATGACATCATGTGTTATATGGCTGTAAATGTTTTCTGATCTAGATTTGTTTGAGCCACGTGTAAATACAAAAGCCGAGTGCTTTTACCTACCCGTGACTTTTGCTTTCGACGTACTTTGTGGTCGGTTTCAATTAAGTAAGGCTTTTGGCAGGTTACATAACTCAATTTCGGTGAGAGGTTAAGAGAGTAAATAATGTAAAAATTTAGGTATAGTTTTAACTCATAAAATGCCAACTGCCGAATACAACTAGTAGTCAACAGGCACAGTTCAGCAAAGCTTGGTTACCTTAAGAAAACACCCTCTGCTAAGGGGATATTTGTGATCGTCCCCATGTGCTATCTTCTTTCGCCTTTGAATTCGCAGTGCGTCACATACCACAGGGTTAAATATTAGTTTTAATATTATCGTTACAGTATTACTGCGTCTGTTTTTCCCAGTTCACGGGATGTCTATAGTTTATCGGACATGCTCACTAACATTTACTTTGTAGCGGAAACGCGGACTTAAAAAGAACGAACAGTAATATATGCAGGAAAAACTGACTCTAAATGGGGGAATTGTGCTTACCAACAAAAAGAAACAATGTACAGAATCAAAAAATCAGAAAAGGAATGTTCCAGACTCACGCAAAGTAGAATCTTCTCAAGTAGCGAGAGAGATTTCCAATGAGGAACATGTTGAATAGAGGCAGTCGGTGCCGCGATGATATGGTGGAGTAGGCTTGTGAGGAGGGAGTCTCCGTCAGTTCATACAAATTGCTAAGAATGTTGAGAGGTTACAAGCGAAGGCCAAGAAATAACGACGTCAAGCACACTCGAAACCAGAACACAAAAGTCACGCTTTTTCACAAGTCGAAACCCCGTGTGTGTATTTTTGTTAATTTTAACAAGAGTGCAGAAATGATGAGGTGTACAAGAAAGTTAAGAGTAAAAAATCGAAAATGTGAGAAAACCCACACATCTCCCCCACCAGAGCGCTTGTTGTACAAAAAAACGCTTGATAAACAAAATGCAAAAAGTCACATCAAAAAGTCTTTGAGTTGGGCAGGAAAATTGATATGTATACCAGAACGAGATGAGGTGCGTGGTAGAGTAGAGGAAGAATCAGGACGGGTGGGTGTGGTGGTCGAGTGTGGTGGTTGAGTCGATGGGACCAAAACGGGTGGAGCCGGTGAGGACGGTACAGAGGAAGTCGGTGGCACAGCTGACGGCGGGATGCACTCAACATAGGCTGGCTTAAGTCTGTCGATGGAGACTGTGTCAGTTTTGTCAGCCTTCTGAATGACGTAATACTTGTCCATCCGCTGAAGAGCCTTATACGGGCCGTAGTATGGGGAACAAAGAGACTTGTGAACCGCGTCATGCTGGACGAAAACAAAGTGGGCAGCTTTAAGGTCCTCGTGTACAAACACATGTTTCGAAGTCAGACGAGTGGGGGTTGGACTCAGTTGAGCCATGCGTTGTTTCAACTGCTGTACGAAGGTGCTCGCGATGTTAGTGTTTGCCGTGGAGGCTGCACAAATTCGCCGGGCAGACGGAGGGGTGTACATTAGACAAGTTCGGCGGCACGAGGCCGTTGGAGGCAGAGTAATATTCCGTGGTTGTGATATGCGCACACCCGAGCAGTTTTGTGAACTCATGGAAGAGGCTAGATTGGAATTGACTTCCGCGGTCAGTAGTAAGTGCGGCTGGAATACCAAAAGTTGAAATCCAGTGCGTCAGAAAAACCATGGCGACATTTTCTGCCGAGGTATCCGAGATAGGAACGGCAATCGGCCATCGTGTGAAACGGTCAACCGCTGTCAGGATATGCGTGTACCCGCGTGAAGGGGGTAGCGGACCAACTAAGTCCAAGTGGACGTGGTGGAATCGAACATCTGGAACGGCAAATGTACTTGGTGGAGAAAATGCGTGAAGGTGTACTTTATTCTTCTGGCAGGGTAAACACTGTTTAGTCCAAAGAGCGATGTCAAAATTCATCTTCGGCCAAACAAAACGAGCAGCAATTATCTTACGTCCGGCGCGAATGCCAGGGTGGGAGAGGGAGTGAAAGTGGTCAAAGACAACCTTACGATAGGATGGTGGAACGACAGTACGAGGGGTGCCGGTGGAACAACCGAAAAAAAGCGTACCTGGCGACGCTGCAGAGTAGTAGACGTAATTAAGTCCGCGATGGACTCGTCTGCTGTTTGGAGGTCTGCAAGCTTCGCCAGGTCGAAATCGGATGTGTGTGTTGATGCGCGGACGGGATAATGCATCAGCAACGACAGTGTCGCTGCCGCGGACGTAGCGGATATCTGCAATGAACTGCGATATATAGTCCAGGTGACGAACTTCCCTGGGCGAGTACCGATCTGTCTTGGCCTTGAGGGCGTAAGTGAGAGGTTTGTGGTCGGTGTGGACCGAAAAGTCTCTGCCCTCTAAGAGGTGTCGAAAATGACGAATGGCGAGGTAGATGGCAAGGAGTTCGCGAGAGAAAGTACTGTAGCGAGTCTGCGCCGGTTGTAGCTTCTGTTAGAAGAAAGCCAATGGCTGCAACTGCTTATTCACCTGTTGATGTAGAACTGCGCCAACAGCACTATTGGAAGCGTCAGTGGTCAAGATCAGCTGTGCGTGGGGATCAGAGCTGAGATGTTGAAGCAAAGTGGCATCAGCAAGAGCTTTCTTAGCTGCCTCAAAGGCTGAGTGGGCTGCTGGAGGAAGTTCGATGGGCTTTGCTTTAGACTAAAGAAGGTCAGTTGAGGGAGCTAGGGTCGCCGCACAGTGAGGGATAAAACGTCGTTAATAGTTGAGAATACCTATAAAACGCCGCAGCTGAGTTAGGGTCTTGGGGACAGGGAATGACAGGATGTTCTGCACCTTTTCCAACAGCGGTGTGCTTCCATGCTCGTCGACGTGGTGACCAAGGAAATCTAGAGAAGAGACGCCAAAGATACATTTGTAGACGTTTAATTGCAAACAATGTTGCTGGAAACAACCGAATATGACGCGTAAATGCGAGGTCCGTTCCTCTACCGAAGAGTTTGCGACGAGTATGTTATCGATTTAAGCGAAAGCGAATGGTAGGCCCCGCAAGATCTAATCGATAAAGCGCTGAAACGACTGGGCAGCATTGCGCAAACCAAAAGGCATGCGAATAAATTCGAACAGCCCAAAGGGTGTCGTGATAGCGGTCTTTGGGATATCTTCCTCAGCGACCGGGATTTGGTGGTACGCCCTGACGAGGTCTATCTTGGAAAAAATAGTTTTACCGGCTAACATGTGGGAAAAGTCATGAATGTGGGGAATGGGGTATCGGTCAGGGAGTGTGGACCTGTTTAGGGCTTGATAATCACTGCACGGTCTCCAATCGTCAGAGGACTTCTTTGGCACCATGGGCTAGATGACGGGCGTATAATGCCCAGATTCATCATATGTTCAAATTTGTTCTTTGGTATTCGGCGCTTGTCAGGGTGGAGTCTACGCGGACGAGCGTGCACTGGTTGCTCTGCCCTGACAATGTGGTGTTTCACTGCGTGTTGAACGGTTTCGGTAAAATGACATGGTTAAGTGATGGACGGGTAGTCCTTCAAAATGTCAGCGAAAGGGGTGCTGGGGATGGTGAGATGAATGCCAACCGAACGTTCAGAGCTAATGGTACCTATAGTAAAGAGTTGGGTGGTGGTGTCTGTGAGGCGACGGTGTCTGACATCGACTGTTAACCCGAAAGATGACAATACGTCGCCCCCGATAATGGGCGATTTGACGTCAGCCTCAATAAAGACCCATTGAAAACGTCGCCGGAGACCAAGATCTAAAGTGAGGGACCGTTGGCCGTATGGGCTGATTTGGTGCGAAGGCTTGAGGCGGCGACGCCTTAGAGGCGGGATGACACTGACATCGGCACCGGTATCGACCAGAAAACGAAGGCCGCTCGACTTGTCGTTAATATAGAAAAGAGGACTGGGTCGCGACGGGCCAGCAGCAGTCGTCGCCATTAATGGCTGGCGTGGTCTTTTAACTGTGGAGGACAAGCGAACGAACAAGGAGGTATGCACTTTCGGGCTTTCGGGCCATAAGTGCGAGGATACCAACATATGGGTTTTGAACGCCGCTCACGGGATTTAGACCGACGATGTGAGTATGGCTGTTTTCTAGCCGCTGGAAACTCTTAAGAGCAGAGCAAATGTTACTTACCTGAGTGCAAAGAAGGCGCACAGTGTCTCCTAAGTCGTCGTAGTCGGTGCGATAAGCGTGGGTGGGTGTTCTGGGAGGACCGGCTGATGTGGGCGCTCGTCGGGTTGTGCAACAGCATGACGCTTTTTCCGTATAAGGAGTGTCGAGCTCTGATAATGGTGGGCCTTCTGAATCAGAGTCAATGCCCTGATGGGGCTTGCCTTTGGAAGGCGGTGGCTGTTGAGTAGTGGAACACAAGGCGCCCATAGGGTAACACTCTTTGATACTGTAAGCGTGGGTAGCTAGTTTCTCTAAAGGTGTATTCGAGTCCAACATAGCCAAAACCTGTTGCATAGGCACCGGTAACTTTTCCAACCAAATCTCAAGAAAAATGGCGTCGTCAATGTGCCTACCAGCGAGAAGTGAGCGCATGTGACGCATGAGTTGGGAAGGTGTCAGATCATCTAGCTATTCTTGCGTGAAAAGTTCCCGCAGCATAAGGTTGGCAGATTTAGCTACCTGTTTGATTACCGCTTCCTTCAGCAGCGTATACGGTTTGTCGGCTAGAATGGGTTCAAGGAGGTCTTCGACGGTGACAGATATAGAGGGTAGGCTCGCCAGTAATGCGGCTTATCACAAAAAGATCCTCGATCAGACTGAACTAAACGCGAGGATTGCTTGGGGTAAACGGTAGCAGTTTAAAAGAAAGGGTGTTAATGTCAATTGAGTCTTTTTGGGAGTTGTCACCGGCCATGGTAAATAAAAAAAGGTTCGAAATGCAGGAAAAAGTGGCGTCACAAATTTTGTAGCGCAAACGCGGACTTAAAAAGAACGAACAGTAATATATGCAGGAAAAACTGACTCTAAATGGGGGAATTGTGCTTACCAACAAAAAGAAACAATGTACAGAATCAAAAAATCAGAAAAGGAATGTTCCAGACTCACGCAAAGTAGAATCTTCTCAAGTAGCGAGAGAGATTTCCAATGAGGAACCCGTTGAATAGAGGCAGTCGGTGCCGCGATAATATGATGAAGTAGGCTTGTGAGGAGGGAGTCTCCGTCAGTTCATACAAATTGCTAAGAATGTTGAGAGGTTACAAGCGAAGGCCAAGAAATAACGACGTCAAGCACACTCGAAACCAGAACACAAAAGTCACGCTTTTTCACAAGTCGAAACCCCGTGTGTGTATTTTTGTTAATTTTAACAAGAGTGCAGAAATGATGAGGTGTACAAGAAAGTTAAGAGTAAAAAATCGAAAATGTGAGTAACGCTGTAGCTTTTGCTTCTTCAGACAGCTGAAATCAAACCAAATTTTTTTGAACGCAATTTCCCTCAGACTGACTTCTGTTCAATGTGTCAGTGTCAGCGTTAATAACACTTGGGCTAATTCGTTTATCTGTACAGTTTCGATAATGTTTTTCTTCGTTTGATGTTTCCGTCCCCGAATTTTGCGGCAAATATAACCTTGGGATGTGCAGCACTTCCCTCAAGTATATTGACTTAATCTAACTAGCATCCAAAATGAGCTTACTCCGCAATGCACGACCTTTACCAGTAGCCTATTCTAACGTTAGACCGTAAATAATTTAAGTCATCTATAAACGCGCGTGTGGTCAGTGAGGAGTAACGAGGGGCCTGGGGCTGTGATTGGTACTTGTGGGAGGTGAAGTTTGCAGAATGGCCTTATACGCTTACGCTGGAGGAAGAATCATCATATTATTATCATTTCTGACTTCGACCTGTTTAGGTGCCGTAAGTAAGTTGTTCTGTCAGAAATCAGTTGGCGTTTAGTACTAAAGTGAGATTCGAATATTTTGTCAGTTTATTTATCCGCATCCGCCTTGATATTTACCAGATCCTTAACACAAGTCAAGGTTTTTTGTATGAGTTACGCATATGTATGAATATTATAATATTCATGATAGTTATATTCATGCATGATAGTATACTAGTATACTATCATGCATGATAGTATCATGATAGCTATCATGATACTATCGTAGTAAGATACATATATAAATTAACCATAGTTATTTTGTATATATATAAACCCTGCCAGCACCAGCCGCACTTGGCCGCACTTGGCCGAGGCAAATATGGTGTGGCCAAGTGCGGCTATGCTGCGGCCAGGTGTGGCCAAATGGTGTGGCTGTGCGCTGGCCATCAACGCATTGGCCGCACTTGGCCGCACCTTGGAAAAAATTTTGCGCGCGGGCTTTTTCTCGTTTTTTCCATTCATCGCGGCCTCGATTTTTTGGCCGTAAACGCCAACCATGACGAACGGTCGCCTAACGTAAAAGCCCGAAACGAGTCGCAGCGAACCCCCACGTCCCGAAGATGGTAAAGTCGGAAGGCGGTATTGTGGAAGGACGATTTATTGAATACGTAAGTCAAAAAATGTAAATGTACAAAGTCCGACTTGGATCAGGGGGGTTTCTGCGACCTTCGTATCCAGCATCGCAAAAAACATCTGCTGACCTGGTATTCAAACTACGGTCGCACGGCCAGTCAGATTGACTACATTGTAGTCAGCTGAAGGTTCCGCAGCTGGGTTCACGATAGCAGATCGATGCGTGGTGCCGAGACTGGTAACGCCCATGGGTCGGACCATGTCCTCGTCCGTACACGCTTGAAAGTTCATCTCTCATCCGCACCAAAAATGCCACGTCCTAGACGCCTCAATGTCGCAAAAATCCGGCAAGCCAGCACTGCCGAGGCCCTAAGCAGAGAAATCCGGACCTGTTTTACAGCCCGAGCCGACGGAGAAGTCAGTAAACAGTGGTCGTCACTGAAGACATCAGTGTATGGGGCAGCTGAGAAAATCCTTGGATACACCCAGCGATGCCGCTGTTGTCTGCTCAGACGGCATAAGTCTCATCGACGTTGCAGCGAAGATCATCGCTATTGTCCTACTCAGGCGATTACAGTCTGTGCCTGACTCAAGGACGAGGCCCAACCAAGCCCGATTTCGTGCTGGATGTGGATGCGCAGATCAGATATTCACACTGAGGCGCATTCTCGAATTTCGCCATAGCTACCAACAACCGATGGCCGTCTGCTTCGTTGACTTTGCCGCCGCGTTCGATTCCGTTCACCGTGAGTCTCTGTGGCGGATAAAGGCGCTAGATGGTGTACCGGCAAAAATCATCGCCATGATCAAGGCCTACTATCGTTCCACTACTGCGAGAGTCGTGGTCAGTAACAATCTTTCCCAACCGTTCGGTACGGTTGTGAATGCTGACCTTTGCGCGTGGTGGATGAGCGATAACTGGAGGTATTTGACCACCACTGCTTGAGGATCATCCTTCGAGTGAAGTTAGCCGACTTTGTCTCAAATGAGATAGTTCGCGCTCGCTGCGACAACATCGCGAGGATAACTGAGGCCGTATCAAGTACAAGTACATCTACTGTAATAGTAAAAATCACATGAAGTAAATAGCATGCTGTGTAGGATTGGCAATTCGATAAATTTGCTTACCGTTTCTTTGGCGGGGGATAATTGTGGGCATGTGGCGGCAGGTGTGGTGATTTCTGCAGTCTAAATAAATGTGGATGAAAATCCCCAAAGTTTGTACCTGACGAACGCTCCGCCGACGTGTCGATCTTCCTCCGTACCGGTCCTGTGATCCATGAAACCACCTGATTGCTGTCCGTCGAAATATCTCTGTGGTGCAGTTGCCAAAACGGGGATGTTGGGCAATTGCATCTGCGCGGGAAAATAAACAAAAACTTGACTTACCTTTAAGGACAGAAAAAAGTGGACAGGCCATGAAGGACTTCTTCTCCTTGGATCCGCCCGCCCAACAGAAGTTGTGGCATAAGGGCGGGCCCAATAGAACCGTCAGTAGGTTTCTGAGGAAGTCTGCCTCATTTCGACCACCTACCATGGCCAGTTGCCGGACCTGAAAACAGTCAAGTAGATGTGCACATACCGCCTCGTTTGCAAAGCCGTCTTCTACGCTGAGCCGACGAAGAAAGTTTTCGTATGCCTCCTCGGTACACAGCGGTAAATTTAGGGAGGAGGATGTGGCAGAACCGGCGCTGGAGGCTCTCTGCAATGCATTGACAACATCTGATAGTGTCGCCTGCATCTGCTGCACACTGCTATGAAGAGCCATAAGTTGCTCAGCTAGGAAATCGTTCCTTCTCCTAATAGTTTGTTACGAAGATTGTTCACAGTCTTACTCAAGTGCGCTAGCCGGACATTTGTGTTTATTAACTGACCTTTTATGTCAGCCATGTCCTTTTGCACCTGCTGACTAAATTCCGTCGAAATAGTAGCCGTGGAAACATATGACGAAATGGCCGTGGAGTGTCTAAAGTAATAAATGATAAGCGTTGTCTACTCAAGTGAGGGCATAGCTTAGTAGATGCGTTTAATGACACAGAGTTGCCACCAAAACCAAGTCGCCAAGTATGCAACAATTTTCGCATAACACCGAGGCAGACTTGGTGCATGTAGTCAATTGGGAAACAGGAAACCATGTCGATGGGCAAATCCTCGAAGGGAGATCTGCCCTTATGATGCGGTCCCTGACTTCGCAACCTAAACGACCTGTCATCACGGAGACGGCCACTGTATTGCGGAAATGTCATGCGATTCGCAATATGTTTCCCTTTGTGACAACATCTACAGCAGTTACGATTGCAATTACAAAATAGCGTACCTGTCGCATCCATAGTAGCCATTGTGGGCCTTCACTTGTCGTACATAACAGCGGGCTGGGGTGTCGCAAATCACATTGAGCAAATGCACTTTGATGACACTTTCTGTACGTGGATCGCGCAGGCCCGTGGTGAGAAGGCCCTTCAGTTCACTTACACAATCGCCCAGAAAGTCTTCCAACGGTTCGGGCTTACCAAAACCGCAGAACACTCCAACGACAAAGGGCTGCCCAACAACGGGGTGGTTAACACGGGCAAGGATCGGCCACAAGCACTGAGCAGACGCTTTAAATACCTTCATTCCGTCAATGTGCAGTTGAACGTGCACTTCAGAAATGCCTGTTGGTGGGCAAAGGCGCAATTCGTCGAGTAGGCCGCGTTCGAGACCCAGGTGAACGTATTTTCCTCTCTTCAGGGACTTGGTAACGCAAGTCCGAGGCGTCTGCAGTAGCGTCCTTGGGTCGATGGGTAGCTCCGGATGATAGTGCCGCAGCACCTGAAACAAATCCCTTGCTGTGGTCAACGACAAGTTTGCCCTCAAACAAAATTCGCGCAAATCCGTCGTCAAGCATCTGCCTTCCACTGTGTCCACGGTCCCAGCCACTACAGGTTGTTCTATGTATTCCAGTAAATAAGGCACATACAACTCCTACCCGTTGAAACTTCCGGCATTAGTTCGGGCATTTGCAATTCCGGTGACTCATTTGCAACCAAAGACGTTGATGCGATGGGTTGCTCCTCCATAGCAGCATAATATGCCCGCCTCTGGCGCAAGAGCCGTTTGTATATAGTGCTTCGGTGAAAGCCGTAATAATTACGCTTCATTGCAACGAATAACTACTCAAAGACAACAAATATTTGTACTTTCAACATTGTTCGCAAAATCATAAGTTAAATTATACTAATACATATGTTACTACACCTTATTAAGCATAACGAATACCCTAAATGGCATAACTTGGAAAAGAAAGGTGTACCAGACACAAAATGGACGCCGAATTACTTGTTAATATGTCATAAACAATCACAGGACGAGAGAACCGCAACGCTTACCCCAGACACAGCAAAAGATCAATGGCGTCGCATTGGCCCACTTAAACAAAGCACCTTAATCACCTGATTTCGAGACATAACCACTGCTCACAATATGAAGATTCGTGGTACTTTATGAGTGATATAGGATATATCTTGACTGATTTAGCACTTTGCAATGCAGAAGTGGTCGCCTACACGACTGGGAGGTCCTCCGAAATTTCTTCAAATTTGGCGTGGCCATGGCCGAGCTTGGCCACACCTGGCCACACCGACAAGGTGCGGCCAGGTGTTGGCAGGGAAAATAACTATGGTTAATTTATATATGTATCTTACTACGATAGTATCATGATAGTAACTATAATGTTTGGAAAATAAGATACATATGTATCTTATTTTCCAAACATTATAGTTGCACTGGCTTACGTGTGCACACATAAGCCAGAATTTGTATGAGTTACGCATATGTATGAATATTATAATATTCATGATAGTTATATTCATGCATGATAGTATACTAGTATACTATCATGCATGATAGTATCATGATAGCTATCATGATACTTTCGTAGTAAGATACATATATAAATTAACCATAGTTATTTTATATATATATAAAATAACTATGGTTAATTTATATATGTATCTTACTACGATAGTATCATGATAGCAACTATAATGTTTGGAAAATAAGATACATATGTATCTTATTTTCCAAACATTATAGTTGCACTGGCTTACGTGTGCACACATAAGCCAGAATTGGAATAGCGTAATAAAGCCATACCTGCGTATTCGAGGGGATTAATTTCATTTATCTTGGTCATAATATTGCCTTGCCCATGCAACAACCACGAAATGTTTTATTAATATCTTCGTCAGTCACTCTTATTTTTTGCTTTAGGTCGATTCAAAGCCCTTAGCAATGCTTCTACAGCGATAATTGTGCAATGGCGTTCGACATATGAAGCTGACTCCCAGAGCTGTTTTCGTGTGTTTTTAAATGAAAAAATTGATTCCACATGCAAGCATGCCTTGAATACTGAAAACTGCGCTTGCACAATAAACGACTTAGTGCCAAACACTGTGTACAATGTTATGGTGAAAATTTGTCCATCGGCTGAAGAGAATCCGCAAAACTGCGAACAGGCTTCGAGCCCAAGGGATGTTTGTACATATCCTCAAGGTAACGAACTTAACTATACAATGTATAAAATAAGCGTATTGTAAACGTCATCACAGACATCGTTTGTTAGTGTCCACGCCCTGGGAGGCGTGACACTACATGAATGTTTGAGTAATTATTTTTATTGTCTTGTTTATATAAATGCAAAAGGGAAAAAATAAAGTCGACTAACCACTTAGGCGTTTTTCGCGAACAATTTTTTCATTTATAAAGACGTAACTTGGCCTGATGAGTAAACACATTTTGATCTCTGAATTGTAAACTTCATTGATCTGGTTTAACTTTGATTACCATTTTAGCTGCAGAAACATTTACAGCCGAAGCAATTGACGGCGAACATATTCAATTTAATTGGAGCTTGCCGACGCAAACACTACGAAACTTGAATGTCTTTGCGTCAGCAAGTAATCAAAACCAAACTGAAACTTTGGAGGTTTCAGCTCAGGAGGGTGCTAGCATGGCAATTCTTGACGGTCTGCGACCTCTAACACAATATAATGCGATTATGTTTGTACGTAATCCATACTCGAACAAGCACAACATTTCAAAGCAAGTAATATGTGTCCTGACAGCTCCAAATCGTAAGCAAATTCTTGTGCATTTCGTCTTTATGCATGTCCGAGATTATTGCCTTGAGCTTTTCGGCTTTTTGGTATACACAAAACATGACCGAATTAGTAGTTTGCACACGTGTATATTAGGATATTATTGTATGGTTTTAGCAAATGCAACAACATATATAAGATAGACTTAAAGTAAGGCAATCAGTACCCTTGTGGTTCGTTTCTGTGTTAAAAAATATGCTAATGTGAATGAACGGCTCTGATGTATGGAAGGAAAAGTAATTTTTTTTTAGCCTTGTTGCGTTTCGTATTCAAACTTCTGATTCAATTTATTATCTTTGACAGCACCAACAGTAAAAATAATTGAAGTAAGCCAAACGTCGATGACAGTTTCACTAGTACCTGCGGCCGGTAGTGAGAACTTCAATCTGACGTACGTAGTCAAGGCAGCAAGTGAACATGCTCCGGAGAAGGAGTGCACCACCAGCGACCAAACACACCAACGCCAATGCACCCTTTTGGGGTTGGAGACTGCAACAGAGTATTCAGTGACAGCCAAAGCCTGCAATGGCAAACAATGTAGCCTTGAGTCGCAACGGATTATTCAACAACTGGAAAGTACAGGTGGGTAAATGAAAAAAAGAGCTTGTTTAACAAAGCTCTTTTTTTCGTGAAGTCTTGACAAAATTATATTTTAAAACAATATACACTAGATGTTAAGGACCGTTTGCGGTCAAATAGGCGTTTCACCTGGAAAACTACAATAAGCAATGAAATTACCGACACTTATACTTCAACATGACAACATAGTTTCGGTTTTTAACATGATAATACGGTAGAAGAAAGTGACATTTCATTGTTTACCGTCCCTCATGAAAAGCAAATTAAGGACCTAGATATAAAACAACAGAATATAAAGCACCAACGATGGTCTTAAGGACATTGAACACATTAACCAAATGAAATAGTTATCAATTTTGATTTTAGCACTTAGTAAAACTGAGGTGTGGAAAGTTAAAAGCGAAAACAACGTGACATATGCAATGCCTAGACATTAAAATCAACAAAGGTTTTTCTAAAACAAACTGACATAAATATATATGCATTCAAAATTGTAGACTAATACGAGGTGCAATGTCAAAAATTGACCAAATATGCACCTAGATAAATGCATAGGTTACTCTGTGGAAGACGTTCGCATATTGACGTTCGATGGACTAGACACATGAGGGAGAAAAGCCGACTGCCTCCTCTGAAGGCGGGTCAAACCACGTGAAGATTAACGAAAAGTAGATAAATTGAGGATATTTATGTACAAATGAGAAATATTTAAGAAGCCTACACGTGATATGGGAGTCAGCTAGATAAGAGAAAAAGATGAGAAATATCTATCCCGATAAAGTTTGAAAAAGTGATAAAGATTTCAAAAAATAAGTTAAGAACATTTGCAAATAACAGCGCAGAAATCGAGAAATAAGAAAGTGCATATCGTAAGGACATATAAAAATAAAAAGGAATCCTCCATCACAAAACGATATGTGCAATCAAGATAAAGGCATAGACACTGTTCATAGAAGTTGAAGAAATAGACAATTGGTGAAATTATGCAGATGTGAAAGAGAGCAAAATAATTATTCGTAATCAGGCCAAGACAAATGCAATTTTTCCCCATTTGACAGGTTTGCCCTCGACAGACAAAATATTGATAGAGGACTTAATAAAACGACCACCCCCTGGTGAACGAAAGTTGATAGTTCTCCCGCATACCTGAATACTGCAATGCTGCGTGGAAGACTGCCCATGTAGTGCGTAGCATTTGGGCGTTCTGTGCGCGTTTCTGGTTCGAGTCTTCAGAAAATTGCATATAATGTATAATACATGTGTATATCAGGAGAAAAATCTGATGCACAAATTGGTTAGGTAAATGTTGTTATCCAGACTAATGCCCTGTGCGACGTATCCTCCTATGTGTGCGCACTGAATGGCATTACGCATTTATACTGCGACTAATGCTATTTTTTTCTTTTCCTTCCCTATCTTTCTGCATCAGTTTAGCCTCTGTATTTTGTGTTAGCCTCCAATGTATCCAATTTGCACATGCGTATATTAGGAATGTTTTTCGTGATATTTTCGTGCGCATATTTTAGTAGTGAGCTTTTCGTATTTCAACTTTTTGACTGAGCTTTCTTATTTCATTTGTTTACTAGTCGCGCTCCCAATATGTTATAGTGTTTTCTGCTCCATGTTCTTCCTTCCGTCCTGCCTCGCACTATTAATTATTTGAAATTCCTTTACGATTTTTAAATTAATTGTGATAAATGTCTTTAGATGCTGCCAACTGGTGTGATGGCGCAGTCCTATTCCTACAGGAGATAGAAAGTAACGCCCTTTTTAATGAAGCCTTGATATGCCGCCCGCTGGGTGTGATCTGAGCCCAATGGTCTTGCTTTTTGAAAAGGCAAACATTCTTCTGCTGGGCCTGTTTGTGACAGGTTTAAAATGGCTGTTTAGCTTTGTCGGCCACTGCACGCTACTCTCTAATCCCTCTTTTTGATGCAGATTTGACATCGTTCCCAGGTAGAGGAAGAAGGTACCTGTGCTGTTAATACAGCGTCATCATTATAAACTATTTCACACGCATTTCAACGTCCCATCACATTCAAGCTGTACGAAGTAGAACGGACAGCATTAATTGCGACGCCTAAACATCGAGCTTTCCCTAAAAATTGGGATAGTGCCTGTAAGCAACAGCAGAGGCGGCCGCCATCAGGTTGCGAAAACCAGTTTTGTGCGCACACAAGAGCCACGTTCAAGCACCGCGCCTACAGTGGTCGAAGGCCGACTAACGCTACAACTCCACCACGCCATTTCGCTCTCACATCGTCATTTAAAAATGTTTCACACGCATTTCAACGTCCCATCACTATCAAGCTGTACGAAGTAGAGCAGACAGCACTAATTGCGACGCCTAAACATTCATCTGTGTGTTTGCCTTTGCGAATGTCACCTCCGCTTCGTCCGATTATGTCTTAACATCGGGTCTACGTGGGAAGTAGGAGCAGAGAGTGCGTTAGATACTGAGCAAGTTTACTACCACTATGTACTAACACATGCACAAGTTACCATGCATGCTCCCTTCTCGCTGGTGAGTTCATGGTTGTCATTGTCAAGAACGTTGGCTGAAATTTCGTGTGTTTGAAAAAGATCAATCAGGTGGCACTTCCAGAGCACTACAAACCGTGCATTCAGTAAATTATGAAATGGCCATGAGGATTTCTCAAGAAATAGATAATTGCAAAAGATAATGCCGGCTCCCCAGAGAATTTCCAGATATTGTAGCTGTACTGTGACAGGTAGAAAATTGCTTAAAGTAATTTTTGTTTTTATTTTGGGTTTACGTCTTTGCAGCGATAACAGAGCATTCACGCATTTCACTCTAAATAGTAGGTGCTCACAAGATGCCAGCACACCGCAGCGTTGGGAATGTGTCCAAACGCGGTACAGCGGAATACAAGTCTCATCTCACAGTTGCTCTAGTGTACGCTTTCTTAAAATGAGACCTCGTCTTTGATATGTGCTAAAAATCATGGTATAACATAACCTCAGCGTAGAGAAGATGCCAACACAAATGTGGATTACTGCATCAGCGAACAAACTCAGTCCGCTCTCTTCGACAGCGTGCAGATCATTTAATGAAGCAGTTCAAAAAGATGGTATCTTGATTGTAAAGCATTTTTTACAAAGATGATTGCTTCGGTAGTTTCTCCATTAGGCGAATTCTCGGGCATATATAGACAGATAGATAGATAAATAATTTTTATTAAAGACCCGTCGGGGTTCCATCAAAGCAAGTTAAAATAAATTTACATGCGAGTTTTAGACGAGGTAGGCCGAATCTTTACAAAATGCAATTCATAGTTTCTAAATTGGAAGTCCATTGAGAAACATGATGATTGAGGGGTGAAAAAAAACTCCTTACATAAAGTTAAAAATGATTAATTTAATTTTACAGGAGAAAAAAAGCCCTTAATAAAAATAATGACAGAAAAAAGCGAGCAACACTGGCCTGTAGGTGGCGGTGTATAACGGAATGTTGTCTGTCATCGTCAGGGTAGCAATAAATGTCAGCCTTGATGGGTACGAATGTGGGTCAGACAGGACTGGCTTGCATATGGCATTGAATACGGGATTCACAATTGAGATCGTCTGGGCCGGATTGGTACGCCGCGTCAAAGAGGCCAGACGAGTGGAACCCAGACGCGATCGGCCACAGCACGCTTCGAGCTCAGCCGAGCAGTGAGGAAGGGAGGAACGACCGAACTACTAGGAGACAGTGACTACTGAGGGTTCTGCAGTGAGCGTCGACAGACCGCATGAGGTCGGAATGCGGAAGATGATATAAAAACAGCAAATATTGTCGATATGGGGGAGAAGGGATAGCAGGATGACGTCCTTTACAGGGGCAATGATGCTTGTAACCGAATGTTTTTGTGGAACTCGATGAAATCCGAAATCAAGATTTTCAGGCATGGCACACGGATGAGTTGACAGTGGGGCGAATGAGTCCACAGGAAGGGCACTTAATAGATAATAGTCCCTGTGGCGTTCATCTGATTATTTAAGCAGTTTTTATATTATTGTTGTCAATTGTTAGGGCTACGATTACATTTTGAGTGGCTTATCGTAAGAGAGGGTCTTCGATTCTTGATGACCATATTGGCTGTGAATGACCAACTTATTTTCTTCAAAATGTAGCTGCACTGCAAACGAAATCCTAGAGTCATTTGTGGAGATCCGCTAGGATATGACACAAATATAATTAATGAACAACACAAAAGAAATGAGGAAATGAGAGAATTTAGGTGGCATTTCTTAAGTAAAGCCACAACTATTCTAGAAAAGAATCACAAGGGTTCGCGAATTGTTGAATTGATACGAATAAAATTTCGGATGGCCACATATATTATTAATGGAAAACACGAACGAAATTAATGTATTGGGTTTGTATAGTTAGCGCGGAATGAATAGTAGCATTTAGCCAGGCAGCCGGCGAGCGACTTACAGGATAATTTGCAGACGCTTGAGGTCATTAATAAAGGACCAGAAATTCTCGGACATGCGTAAGTTGGCCATTTAAGAGCTGTGTGACGCCATTTTCCATGGCAGAGTCGTTTTTACGATGCAACTCGGTGAAATCAGAATTCATGATTTTTAGGCAAAGAACATGGAAAAATTGGCGTTGCTACCAATGATTACGCATGCAGGGCACTAAGGAGAAGAACCTTTCCTGTGGCGTTCATCTACTTATTGTAGCAGTTCTTTCAACATTTTTTTTCATCAGTTGGGGTTAAAGTTTGATTATGAGTGGCTTGTCTGAAGAGAGGATCTTCGTTTCTTCATGTACATACTGGCTGTAAATAATAGATACATTATCTTCTACAAAATGTGGTCGCTCGGCATAGGAAATCTCAGGAAGGGTACAACCTGCTCTGATTTAGGTCGATATCTGTCGCTGATGTGACAAGCTGTGTTGACTGTAGTCGTCTAATCTGGGTTGCGTGGGTTTAAAGAGGAGTTTGGAAATAATAAACTTTTCCTTTTGCAGTTACAGTATAGAGCATAACGGTCAAAGAATAATGGTGAATATTTTACGCTCTGTATCTGTGCATGTTCATTATTGATATATTTTGCCCTGTCACGATATTTCGGCGTACTTTGGGCATTGCTTACTGCTGTGATTCGGTGACGAAAATAATCATTTTTTTTTGTCGTAATCCGACAGCTTCGCCCTCGGAAGACGAAACGACGACGACGATGTCTGAAACTACCCGAATTCCTACTCCATGTACGCTAAAAATTATCGCAGTTTGTTGCATTTTGCACTAACTCAGCATTACGCCTTTTACACTATTACACTTGCAGCATTCTGCATGCGTTGGACCTAGCACGTGTAGAGATTAGGCTGAAAGTAAAATATCATCAGGCTTTTCATTAGACGTATGTAGATAAGTTAAATTGCAATTGCTGGAAATTTTACGCACGTTTATTATGGCAGCGTTTCGCCGTAAGAGATCATTCTTACTACGTTTGATTATTGATAAGCCTGGATGTCTACATGAATAAAACGTTACTTGAATACGCACAGGCACATCTACGCCAGTAGTGACACCTACGGGAGAAGTCACTCCATCACCCGGTGAAAGTAAGTTTTTAATTTTAATATATTGTAATGCTTTACCTGTTCAAAATACTGGAGGGTGTTGAATGATCAAATTTGCAAGTTGCCTGACTAGGTCTGTCGCATTGTAATCGTGTTCCACCAGGGCTATCATTTTATTCATTCACGCCGGTGTTTTCGCAATTTAGCTTGGGCTTCTTTTTGCGATCTACACTTGATTGTAAGACACTTCGGAATGGTTATGAATCTCAACAGCATGAGAGAGGAAATGAGAGAATTTAGGTGGCATTTCTTAAGTAAAGCCACAAGTAGTCTATAAAAGAACCACGAGGGTTCGCGAATGGTTAAATTTATACGAAGGAAATTTTCGCTCTTAAGTACTGAAACGTACAATACTGCGATATTCCTGCGTCGGAATACCTCTACGGGCATGTAAAATAGAGTTGCCTACATTCGAGTAAAGTCGGACATCTGTAGATCATATGACATGCAGCGGTAAACAGAGCTCTTTTTGTTGAAAAAATAAAAGCGCAGATTTCGAAAGCGGTGCAGTCTAAAACAGTGCTTACTTTGAACTCATGTTGGTGTTTTTATACAAAATAAGGAGCCGAAATACATTATGCGGCCTTGCAAAGATTTATCTAGTACTATATGCATATTACCGGTAGGCTACTGCATTCCCAGGAAGTCAAGATAGAAAATGTAATTTATTTGCTTTTGCGGAAAATTTCCAACATTGCAGATGAAGTAGATGGGAGGAAGGAGACCGAAACCGGCATGTTGCGTAAGACGAGCGTAGCTCTGATGAGGTGCTCACAGCAGATGACAAACACGAAGGAAATTATTGTATTGGCTTTGGATAGTAAGAGCAGAATGAATAGTGAAATTTAGCCATGCAGCCGGCGAGCGGATTGCAGGATATTTTGCAGACGCTTGAGGGCATTAATGTAGGAGCAGAAATGCTAACATGCATTGCATGTTTGTGATTATATAAACCGATTATGCCTGCAGGATTCGGAGAGAAAACCCTCGAATGCAAGCTGGTGTCAAGTTTGAAGTGCGTTTTATTGCTAGACGTTTTCCGCAGTCAGTCAATCTATCCAAAAAGAATAAAGTGAATAAGTTTATTACCTATACGTGGAATTGTGCCTTTTCCCATCAATGTCCCAGGAGTTCTACAGATTTTGATGTAACAGATAGAAAGAAAATCCGTATTTGAATGATGCAACATGTGGCCGATAAAGTTGTATGCCGTTAGTCTTGAATTTATTCATCAATTGCATTTTCTGATTCTCGAGTTATATCTACTGCAGCTACGGATCCTACGCCTGTGCCCACTGCAACACCGTCTGAGGGTAAGCTGATATTTCATAAATTTTCAATGTTGCAAAAGTCACTTAAAATTTACAGACTTCTACTCCAGTTGTCGAACAATCCCTGTAGTCGGGAGTCGGCTAGTCTGCAGAGCAACCAATGAATTTGGCTTTGGTTAAACCAGAAATCGTGTCCACTACATGTCCCGAAGTCGTAATGGAAGCATCCGCTTAGGAATGTACTGCCTAAGTACTGAAATGTACAATAGTCTGATTTTCGTATGTCAGAATACCTCTACTGTCATGGAGATGAGATATGCCTACATCCGATTAAAGTCCGACAACTATACATCATATGAAATGCAGCGGTAAACAGAGCTCTGTTTTTTGAAAGGGTAAAAGCGCTGATTTCGAAAACGTTGCAATCAAAGACAGTGCTTACTTTGAGGGCTAGTTGGGGGTTTGGACAAAATAGTGAGCCGAAATAGAATATGTTGTCTTTTAAAGAAATATGAAGGACTATATCCACGTTTACAGTAGGCAGCTGCATTCCTAGGACATCAAGATAGGCAATGTCATTTATATGCTTTTGCGCACAATTTCCAGCATTGCAGATGAAGTGGATGGGAGGAAGGAGACCGAAAACAGCATGTTGCGTAAGGCGTTCGTAGATGTGATGAGATGCTCACAGCAGATGACAAACACGAAGGAAATTATTGTATTGGCTTTGGACAGTAAGAGCAGAATGATTAGTGAAATTTAGCAAGGCAGCCTGAGAGCGAATTGCAGGATACTTTGCAGACGCTTGAGGTCATTAATGATGGAGCAGAAATGCCAACATGTATTGCATGTTTGTGATTATATAAACCGATTATGCCCGCAGGATTCGGAGAGTAAACCTTCGAATGCAAGCTGGTGTAAACTTTGAAGTGCCTTTTATTGCTAGACGTTTTCCGCAGCCAGTCAAACTATCTAAAAAGTATAAATTGAATACGTTTATTACATATACGTGGAATTGTGCCTTTTCCCATCAATTGCCCAGGAGTTCTACAGATTCTGCCTTAAGAGAGATAGACAAAATCCGTATTTGATTGATGCCGATGATGTGGCCGATAAAGTTGTATGCCGCCATTCTTGAATGTATTTAAGCTATTGCTTTTTCTATTTGTGGAAGATAAATCTACTGCAGCTACGGATCCTACGCCTGTGCCCACTGCAACACCGTCTGAGGGTA